>VBSK01000030.1:0-226349 GCA_006112555.1 Tuber indicum
TCGCAACCTCGGGATCCATCTTCCCAGAGGGAGCCCCCGTTACACAAGGGAACGGTGATAAACGACATCGTAAGATTCCAACCGTAAAGATAGTAGACGAAGGGCGGGGCCGGCGAGGCCCCCGTCCCTTGAGGAATGGTGCGATCGGTACGACGTGTTGATACTTGGGAAGGTCATCAGTCTAACCCAAGGGCGTTTTGTATCGTGAACACTAAGGACTCTGATAAAACCCAACAAGAAACATGAGCTGGCCCAAAAAACGACACAGGTGTTTCCCCCCACAGCAATGTTCAAATCTCCCAACCCCCCGAACGCGAAACTCTGCGAGTAGACGATAGACAGAGAAGCCGAAGACTATTTACCGAGGGAGGGCTCGTAGACGCCAAAGGTGAATAGGCTCGAAGCGAAATCATCGTGAGAATCAACCAACGACGAGGAGGCGAAAACAAGTAACCACAACGCAAAACCGCCAAACAACAGAACCTCAACACCAAAGACCCCAGGAACTACTGAGCGAACTCAGATATCTCCCCCAGAATCGAAGGCATCGAAGGACTATCGTGGTGCGAAAGGAACGCTACCGAGGCGGAGCGAAGATAGAAGTAAGGAAATTACTTAGAACAAAGCGTGAAGAGCCTATCTTCCTCGGTCGTATCGACCTCCTTATATAGTGCTCTTCCGCCAACCCTAACCCTGATGACTCACAAGTGTGAGCCTCGTGAAAAACCTTACCAAAGTCATATGACTCAAATGAGTCATACGCGCGAAACCCATGACTCATAATTGAGTCATGTGCGAAACATAACAAATCATAACATAAACAAGTCATATGACTCAAATGAGTCATACGCACGAGACCCATGACTCATAATTGAGTCATGTGCGAAACATAACAAATCATAACATAAACAAGTCATATGACTCAAATGAGTCATACGCGCGAGACCCATGACTCATAATTGAGTCATGTGCGAAACATAACAAATCATAACATAAACAAGTCATATGACTCAAATGAGTCATATGCGCAAGACCCATGACTCATAATCGAGTCATGTGCGAAATCCTGAGCTACCTGTCATATCCATGACAATCAGTTACTTATGTTCTTTTCTTTAATAGGATATGGATTAAATGGATGTCTAAGAGAGTATATATACTTAAGGCTAGCAAGATCTTGCTCCTTTAAATGATATCGAATTCCTCGATATGGTGTTAAAATTCAATTTTGTAGAGAATGTCCTGCATCAGCAAGATAGTATTTTCCTTCAGGAATTTCGAAATCCTCGTCCAACACATGTCGAAGTACCCTACTGTCATGTGCGGAACCCTCCCATCCTGGTAGGATATAAGAAAAATATAGGTTGAATTTACAGGCAGCGAAGACATTTTGTGACAGGAAGTCTTTACAATTGCGAAATGGAATTGCCTCAGAGGCAGGAACACAAGCGGGAATTTGAGTCCCATCAAGGGCACCAATACAGTCTTTGAAAAAAGGAAAGTATTTTGAGTTGATGTAAATTATTCGTGGTATTATAAGCTCAGGCATTGTGACCATCACCTTGTGGAGAGAGAGCATTGCGTTCAAAACGTGGTTGAAGTATCTACAATAAGCCGTATCTTACATGTAAGAATATTGACATTATAAAATCTTATATCACATTATAAAAAACAAGAGGGAAAGTAATACTTACAGGCTAATCGTATAACCACTGTGTTGAAAGCGCTCCTGTGCCTCTCGATTGGAACTCCGATGTCCAACCATATAAATGAAGATAGCAACCTGCTCTATAACAGATACTTCTCTCCCGGGCTTCAATAAACCTCGTCCCTCAAACCAGTTGACAAGAGCAAGAAAGGTATCTGCATCCATACGAAGTACCTCCTTCACACGTCTCTGGTTGCCCAATAAATAACTCTTGGATATAACTTTCGCCGGTCAGGGGTCAGGTGCGGCAGTGAATTTTTTGAAGGTAGAGACTGGAATATTGGTCCACAGCATGTCCAATTGCATGAAGATTTCCTGGTGAGAGTAACTGTTTACCCTGGCAGTTGGTATTATGTTGTAGCATGGTCGTAAATTAAAGATAGGACTGGAGCGCTGGCTACTTTCGCTCAAATATCGTTGGGTTTAGAATGCTTCGTATTTGGAGATTACAGACTTGGACTTGGTGTTATTTTCTTCAAATGGCATATACCGTAAACATCCTGCTTCTCTCAAGCTACGATGGCTTCAATAGTTGCTAGTTGGCGCTAAACTTGGAAAAATCTGCTCTGACCTGATTATTTCTTATTGGCAGTTTTTCTTTCTATTTGCCGATAAGTGATTATAGAGTTGGCACCCCAAACGGCTGCCTCCAATTCCCATTCACCAACGGTTGCCATCAACCAGAAATCAACAATATCTCCTGAATAATGCCAATAACTCGGACAACCAAACGGGCCCTAAGTCATCGGAATGTCATGAACATGCCAAGAAAAGGCAGTGCCATCCGCCAAGATATTATTATATCATGCTGAAATGTTTTTCTACCATTTTTTCATAATAATATGGAGTGATGCTAGGGCCTATCTATCCTATCCTATCGCTACCGGGACTTGGGACTTGTAATGGAATGACGTTTGTGAACAAAACTTCTTATTGCATATTATGATACCGTCAAAATCGTTTTTCTTTCTTTCTTTTCTTCCTTTTGTTTTGCTTGGGTCCCCGTGCCATACAAAAGTGACCAAGTTCACGAAAGTACAGTAGTTCCGTTCGATAAGAGCGCAGTAACCTCCATGCCCGAGCACGTTGGAAAATGGTAGCGAGAAGAAGTATGAGACAATAGCGGGTACGGCACCATAGTACTAGTACCTACGGCTTCTCTTGCCCCCACAATTTTTTCCGTGTTTTTTATTGTACTAGTACAGGTACATAATTATGATGGCTCGGGTGTTCGGGATGATGTTATGCGATCAAGATCTAAGTTTGATGAAGAAATGACCACTCGTGTGGTTTAGTGAGCAGACTACAGGTATGATACTCTAACTAACTAAACGGCAGCATCTACAAATTACTACGCCCGTCTTACTATAAGGCGGAAAATGTTTCCTTCTCTCTTTTTTCTAGTTCCCTCACTATTCCGAATCTGGTGGGGGCGATCTTCGGGGTCCTTATCAATGACATGTGCGACGTTCTACTGTATCTAACGTGAATCCCGCAATGGATGGTCTTCCCACCTTTTCTCACGTAAAGTGCGGTACTGTACGAGTCCTGTCACGAAGGGGCAGTTTTCGCTGTGGTAATATTGTTGTACTAGTCCGAGTACACGTACTCAAATTGTGGTGCCGGTCGTGGTTCCGCCGAGTGGGATTTCACGATAAGGAATGAGACGGGACGAGTGCCGCACAGGTACTCGTACTGCTAAAGTGGGGGATAAATTATGGACGAGGACTATCAATGCAGAGCGCACGTGATCAAAATCGTAGCAACTGTGCCGAGTTAAAGGAAATCCCAACGGGGAAAGTTGGAATCCTAACCGTGCGAGTTGGGATAGAAGCGCTTCGTGTGCCTATTCCAGCTCAGGTGCCCGCGCTTGCAGTACGTGTGCGACGAGTACAGCACTAGAGAGGCACCCCGAAGTCCCAGATGACCAGAGCAGATTATCCGGGACAATGAAACATCCGAGACGTGTAACTGATGGAAGAGAAAACCTCGAAACCAAATCTTCATTGGCCAGTAATAACAAGAAACCTATATCAGATAAGGCCTCAATGTGAGGTGGAGGAGAGAATAGGACGTCGCAAACAAGCAAATATTTACAGACAGGTTACCGGATCTGATCTTCCTACCGTATTCCTGAGTTCTCCGCACTACTCGAGTGCTCGAGTACCACTGTGCTTCCTCAGAGGGCAGGGGCTTTCATGTGGGGGCGGGAGGGGGGCCGCGTGGGTCAACTGGAATCTGGAGGGGGCACACTCGAGCACATTGGGGATACAATGACAATCGGGGGGGGGGCGGAGAGGCAGAGGAGCGTTTGGCCTGTACGAGTACTCGTACTCGGGGGGTGCCTTAAGTCGGGCGATACCCCGGATATGGTAACTGACATATGGTGCAAGGAGCAAGGAGCAAGGATAAAGGTAGGGGCTAAAACTGAAGTAGCTGCATATCTACGCCAAGAGGCAATATTTTTGTATGGAGGACAAAAGATGGGCAATACCATTACTGGTATTATGCCTAGACTGTACCAGAGCCTAGCGCGGTACATGTAGCACTACCGTTAATTTGCGTGCTTTTATACCTACCGTCTTTGAGTAAGGAGTCTTTCCCGCGATACCTTTCTCAACGGTTTTTTAGCAGGGCTTAACATGCCAGGCTCTTATGATAACTTGAAATCTGAAAGTTAGCGATTCCAGGTACATTACAGTACAAATATAAACGAGACTTCAGTTACGAGTAGGATACAGGTACAGTACTCGCGGGTTGGGATAAGGACGATACCAGTACAATACCTGTACGATAGGATCGCATGCTAGCCTATATCCCTTTATCCTTGGTTAACGGTGGCGCACGCATTCTTGATAAAGCTTTCGCGATGGGACTTAACTGACTCCTTACCCATGAATTATATAAGAGGTTAGTTATTGGTGTAATGACGGGAAGGGATTTGGGTGTTTCTTTCGAAATGTTTCTCCGCAGCAAGCAGCCTTTGACAAACAAAGCGGAAAGTAGGCGATTTGCAATAATGTTGGTCGATGTTTGTTAGGAAGGTTGGTGCTTGTGCGAGTCCCGGACCCCAGTAGGTTCTCGGAGAGTACGGCGTTAGTAGTGTGGTGGTTTACTCGGGCACGATAGTAGGAGCTCTAGTAGGTTTGGCTTAAAGTGTTCGACGCTGAGCTAAGTACCGTATGGTGAGCTCCTGTGGTAGAATACGAGTACTCGAGTAAATGAATGTCGATCTGGAAGATATAGTTTTATGATTTTTCTGTGCTCCCATGATTACGGAGGTACAGCACCTAAGTTTTGTATGTTACACTCGCAGTGGGCATTGTGTTAGCAACCGGTGTAACATACAAAACTTAGGAGCTATACCTCCGTAAGTTGGGCTATCCATTAGCATACGGTAGTACCGATAATGCGAGTACTATTCCGTGCCATACTGTACCAGGCCCTCTTGGTTGATGATAAATTTAATCAATCCTCACTTCATCTCACGGACCTCTCTCTCTATTTTTATATTTTTTCGGCGATATCATGCTTGTATTCGTGCTCGAGTACCGGTATGAAATACTGTACTCAAGTCGTCGGGCTGAAGTTGCGTTCCTCCTGGTGGCAACTCACCAAAAGCCCCCGCAACTTCAAGAGGAGACTTGAGTACCGGCACTTGTACGAGCACTCCGGCACGAAGTTCGACGGGATGGCTATCGCAGGATTGGGTCAAAAAATAGCCGTTTCAGATGTCCTCTTGTTCATCCCTTTAACATTCATCACGGAAAATTGTCAGCGCCCACGGGCGGTTTCGCAAGTGTGATTAGGTATGATTTGGGGTATGATTTGTAATGGCAAGAGCAGGCTACTAATTTGGGACTTGCCGGCAGCCCAGTTGTGTGGTCAGGAACCGTACTGTAGTCTACAGCATGTTGATATTGTGAGGTAGGCTCGAGCTTGGCACACAACCCAAGCACTGTACCCCTCTCAAACAGGGAAAAGGGGAGGGGGTGGGAGGTTTTACCAAGTTCACCCAGTAGGGAGGGAGGCACCCTTCGTTGCCGAGAAGCAAAATCCTCGGATCTCGTGCGAGAGGAGGGCGCAGGGAAAGGGTACAGGGAAAAGCAAGGGATGAATGCCGGTATTGAAAGGAAAAAACAAAAAAAAAACAAAAAAAAAAGACCCTTAGTGATGGTAGACATAGAGTAGACTACTCGTACACACTGTGTGATACGAAAGTAGGACAGTAGAGAGAGATCAGAAGAGAAGGCATCGCAATGTGCAGTCCTCGAGTGCCGGTACTGTACCGGTATCATACTCAACTATGATGGAAGCAGGCTGCTGGGCATCCGGTAGGCTGAACGGAGAGTGGATAAATGGATGGATGGACAAGGGGGTGGCCATCTCATGCGGGTTCAGATGCAGGCAGGCTCTGAAGGGAGGAAGGGAAACGGGCAGCGGGCAAAAAAGAAACTCTCGGATCCGCGCTCCCTGACCCATGCGTCCCTCTCCAGACTGTAGAATACATCCTGCGCGGTGGTGGGCACCACCCATTCATCCGTCTACCCACTCTAATTTTCATTATGATGAGGCAAAAGCAAGGGGGAAGAAAAAAAAAGAAAGGAAAGGAAAAAGGCAGAGGCTTGAGAGAACGAAGATGATGAATAGGAAGGGGGGGGGGCTTCTCTTTCTCGTTCCCTGATCGTTCGGTGTCGCGGCATAGGAAGCAGGGCAAGATACATTAGCCAGTATCATATTGTAGCTCTGCAATTAAAGTACCGGTACAAGTATGAAGTGATAATAACATTAACGTATCATAACCTGCCTTGGATCCTTCGTTCAGTATTGATGCTCTAACCACGTGTGCTCAGCCCGTTGTCCACTAAACTACGAGTACAGCATCTCTAGTTCTTCTCTAGTGCCCTGGTGCAGTGCCGGTTCTGGTCTTGCTCACTTCCAGAGGCCTAGCAGTGCGCGCGAAACCCGGTGGTGATTCAGGGTCACGAGTGTTCAACACCACTCTCCACCCTCCACTGATCCTCTCGGGCTCACCCACACCTAGCAATCCTTTTACTTCCCTCCTTCTTTCCCTTTCTCTCCTCCCCTCCCCTCCACCCGCCCGCGTCTGTCTTTCCTTCACTACCCGTTGCCATTCTTCCTCCCCATTCTTGTCAGGCCGCCAGGGACGCTTGTGTTTACCTTCAGCGTTTCCGGCTTTTGTCGACCCTTCGACCTCCAACTAACCACTGTCCTTTCTCATTCCTTCAGTTGCTTGTTTTACGATATCTTCATATACTTCCTGTTCTTCCTTAGCAAACCTGCCTGGCTAGGCTTGACCTACTTTTCCTTGCTTCGGCGCTTGAGCAATTCCGAGTTTCGCTTTTTCATTAACGATGCCTCAATCACTCCGCAACCAGCCTTCCTTCAATCGTCCAAGGACTTCTGACCGTCCTGGTACCCGGGATGCGAATGATAATCCTCTACCTATCCCTAGCAGGACTTCGTCTTTGCATAGTCGGATCACACAACCAATTCCCTCGACCTTGAACATCAAGATGCAACAGAGGACTCCAAAGACCCTCACACATGCTTATCTTGTTTGTGGAGTGGGTCGAGAACCTTCTCAATGGGTCAAGGCTCCACCTCCAGCTCAAGGGAAAATCACCCATATTAAGGGTGCTGTCAACCAATTCTGGCTTCCAGAGATTCTTGGAAGTAGTCCTCGGTTGGAACAGGATAACGATATTGCCCGTGCTCTTCACGCGGCTATGCGGGTAAGATTCACGAGAGAAACGCGAACAAAACATTGTTTCAAAGCATTTGGCTAAGATTCTTGTGCTAGGCTTGCTTCCCTCATGATGTGGAGATCTGCACTGGGCGTACACAACCACACTGTGTCCACCATACATTTGTTTTGCAACAGGATTCATCCCAAACACTTTATGGAATCGCGCTTCGGGTTTGGTCCAGGGCAGATGAGAAGCGTGCAGAGACAATTCGTGATCTCCGGAAGAGGAATGAGCCCGACTACTACGACACTCCCGACGAGACCTATTGGATTCCTTATGCTTTGAGTTTCTTGTCTAGGTATCCATTGTTCAATCTTCTCGGAGACTATTTACGGGGAATGTGGATTCATTGGAACAAGGCTACTAATCTGTTCCACGCCGAGTAAGTTGTTGTTATAACTATTCTATTATGGACCCACATCCTGACGACAGCATGCAGGGAGGTTTCGCGAATCTTGAGTTTTCCCGCACCTCGTCTTAACGATCTGGTCCGAATTGATATGAAGGATTATGCTCTCTGTTATCAATTCCCTTCCTCGCCAACTGGGTTTCAAAATGTAAGGGTCTTTCCATTCATTTTTAAAGATGAAATCAGGGTTAAATAAATGCAACAGTTTTCAATGTGGCCTCTTTTCAGCTGTTTGTCAATTCCCAATATTATTGGTGTAATTGGGGCTGCGCTTTCACCAACGCGCCGTGTGATTTTTGTTAGTCACTACCCAGCGATGCTTACTGTCGCAGCAGAGACCATTCGTTTTTGCGTTCGGGTTTATGAGTGGAGTGGGTTATATGTTCCGGTTGTCCATGCACGCCATGCGAAGGCCTTGGTTACCGAGCCCGGTCCATATATCCTTGGATTCACTGCCGAGTGTCGAAGCCTTTTCACGGCCCCAAGCGACGTAAGTGTTAATATTGCTTTGATTGTCTAAGAGTGTTCTAAAGCAAATGCAGGCTCTTGTTGTAGATTTGGACAGAAATTTCGTCATGACATCCTCTCCACCAACAGTTCTTTCTACTGGACAGCGCAATAAACTTATTACGCGCTTGACACAAGCCCTTCGTGGTGAGGTCGCGATTAGTGGCGTACCAACCCATCTTCGATCTGCATATGCAGGAGGTAAGCTTGTACCTGCTGGTCAAATCATTGTAATGCGTGGAGAAGTGGAAAGCATTCAAGATCCAGAATGGTGGGATCAGGACAGCGTTATGTCTGTTCTTGATCATGTATGTGAGAAGATGGGACGCAACACTGGCATTAAGGCTATTTTCGGAGGGTCTGTAAAGAAGCCCCTGATGACCAAGGTTTCAATGCGTCATCTTAATGAGATTGTCCGGGAGAGGAACCAATATTCTCGTGATGCCATGGAGGCGTGGCAAGATTTCATCAATCTCAAGGGGCGTATGGATACCGAGCTCCAGAAGGTCACTAAGAGAAATAACTTCCTACTGGAGGAAGTTGAGAGCTGGAAGCAACAAGTATACATTCTCAATTTCCCCTTCTGTATACCTCGCTGACATATAATAGTTTGAGAAATTCCAAGCGTTCGCGGCACAGCTCACGAAGGAAGCTCAAGAACTCAAAGCCAAAATCGAGACGCATAAGAAAGAGAACCGTAGGCTTATGAACCTCATTGACCAACAAAAGGCCGATTCTGCTAGTCTCACAATGCGTTTGGCCGGAACCGAGAAGCAACGTGATGATGCCCTCGAGGCCTTGGTCATGCAACAGGAAATTGCCGAAGAGTTGGAACGAGAGAGGAAGCGGAACAAGAAACATCTATCTGCCTTGCAGGAGACTAATGAGAACATCCTTCGACAGCGGGATGAGGCTCAGCGTGTAGTCATTCACCTTCGCGCTCTTATTGACGGTCAAGCTCATCATATGGAGCATATTGTGCGCTCGCTCAACGATGTACCAGAGGTTCAAGGATATATTGAAGAAGGTTATCCCTCGGAGGATGACGTTGATAGGGGTCAGGCAACAGTAAGGCCCACCCCACTAGCTTCCAGGCGTTCTTCTCGCGCGTCTTCTAGGGCCGCATCCCGCGCAAGTACGGTTGATGGCAGAGGATTGGATGTCGAGGATGTGAATCCCGACATGGAGAGGCGTTTCTTTAATAGTCCATTGTCCATGAAACGATTTTCTCAGAATAGCGTCGCTGATGTTGCGGATCGTCATTTGCGTGACAAGACTGATGCGATTGCGGACATCATCCGCAACATTTCGGAGCAGTGCGCTGCCGCCGTCGAAGGCCTTCACCTAGCTCAAGTTGCAGCCCACGAGCAGCCTAATTCGGATTCTGAGGAGGAGGAGGAGGAGGAAGAGGAAGAGGACAATAGGGAATCAACATCGGGTACCCATGAACGAGAAATTCATGACGATGCTAGCCTCCTCAGTCCCAACGACGCACTGTCATCCATACCCCCTACTCCTGACCTCATCCATCATCGCTCTTCGACTGCCATGTCGATGGCATCTACACAGTCTCCCGAGCGTCTATCAATACAATACCAAGATATCGACGTTCCCACCAAAATTGCTGAGGCGGACGACACTGGGCTAAGTGGTGATGATGGTGTGTCTCACCATATCTCACTCGACGGTCCTCAAAAGGAAAACGCCATCAAGAACACTGAAGGTATCATTAATCGCGCCGGGGCTAGAGTTTCGGCTTTCGGCACGGGATAGATTGGTGCTTTTACGACATGCTCAGAGTAGCGAAGTATAAGTAGATTGCGACTCCATCATGGTGCAGTGTAAATTAAGGGGCTTACGCTTTTTCATTGATTCTTCTCCTTTTGTCCAAGCATTTTTCAACATTTTTCTTGTCGGTGAATTGGGTTCTTGGGTGGATTTGCTTGTATGGTTCGGTCCAGGGATTGACAGATGATGGTTGTCGAGAGAGGTTTTGTGATGGCTGTCTTTGTTTCCATCTTTTTTTCCTCTTAACATTTTCACTTCACCTGTGTTTCTTATGCTCATATATATATATACCCTTTCCCATTTGTAATTTGTGTCTTGAACTTATAAAACCTTTTTCTCTCTTTTCCCGCCTTGATCTATCTCTCCTACAACATACGGGATCTTGAACTTTCGTTTCTTTAGCCGTGAAAGCCCTCCGCCCTCCCCCTCTTTCCTTCATCTACCCACCTGTCTGTCGTATGATACCTGTTCATGTGCAGTAGACCCGTTGGAACTGTCGAGTTAGATTGTGAGGTCATCATATCATACCTTTCCTCTTTTTCTTTCTTTTCTTTCATTCTTTTTTTATTTTATTTTATTTTATTATTATTTGCATGCCGACGTAAAAGCCCTTCTTCCAGTTTCTTATATTTATCCATCCACCCAACTACTGGTATCCCCGACCATCCGTCTACTTTATATACACATTTTTCTTGGTTGTGTCATGCGTATCTGGCGTACTGCGCTTTGCTGTACTGTAGCATGGTAAAAGAATCCCAATATGATAATGTCGAGGTTTGGGCTTGCATTCCTTAGTATCTATCTACTACATGTAACGATGGTGAGCGATGGCGGGAAGGTGGGGTCTGCAGTATCAGTCCGAGGGAGGTCACCGGTACCGGTATTCTACGATATCACAACCAGATCAAGCTAACCTGATTGGCTCTGTTTCCCCCTGATTTGCAAGGCGGTACTTGTGCGGAGCTGCTGGAACGAACCCGGCTGGCCACATGTCTTAGGGCTTGTTTGGCTCACAGTGATTTGCGATTGCGATTTGAAAACTGACAAATAGCGCGTCCTGAATCCTGCTTACATAAGCCCCTCTCTGTTGCAGTGTGATTGGTCAGTTTTCAAATCGCAATCGCAAATCATGATTCCAGATGGCGAACGGTTCAAATCATGGTGAGCCAAACACGCCTCACCAAGGGTACGGTAGCTCACTATCACAGGTGAGAGAGTGTGTGTGAGGAGGGGGTGGGGGGGTGAGGGAGTGAAAGGGGAAGAAGAGTGGTGCACCCGAGTAAGGGGGAAAGGTGAAAGGTTATGAGTACTCGTACTCTACTCGTAGGAAGGAGTCGCGGTAGCGAGAGAGTGTGTGACAAGCAAAAAGTATATACTCGAGTATAAATATGCCGGCATGTTCGCGAGAAACATGGCAAGAGGAAACGAAAAAAACAGAAGCTCGGGGGAAGACTATGCAAATTTGTGAAACCGCTTATGATCTACAGTACCAGAATATGGGTACAGCACAAGTACTTTTTGCACCCACGAGGGAGATGCCTGGGATACATGGGGCCAAGAGTGAGCGAATTGATGGGCGGTACGGTAGCGTAGGTATCGTAGCTGACGGCATGATACCTTCCGCCCCAGTATTGTGCTCGCATCATACTGATATATCGCGAAGAACATTCATCTTTCAGGAGGGAGTTCATATTCTGATTCTCGAGTAAATACAATCATATGGGGGAGCTCGAGGAAAACGATATTAATTAGGGAAACGGCACCTTGCCTGCTTTGGTCAGGTCAGGTCCACACACCACCCCCTTTTTCTTTCCCCCTTTCTCTCCTTTGTCGCTTGTTTTATTTTCCTGCCCAGTGCGGCGCGAGGGGTAGTGTGGATGATAACCGAGTGCGGGTGATCGGGCGATGACTAGACTGGGCTCGGCCTAGTCCTTTTTTTACTGGATCAGACTTTACCAGTTGCTGACTCGTTTGGACTGGTTGTGCTTTATTCCTTTTTCCTTTCCCTTTTCTTCCCTCTGAACCATTCCACTGACGGCTCACTTCCCACTCGCACTAACCACTAACTTCAACCATCATCCTCCCAGCTTCCTGCCTCCTTCTATTCCACTGCCCCCTCCCCCTTTTTTTCTTCTTCTTTTCTTTCCCGGGTTTGTTGTTGTTATATCGTTGTGAAAGCTCATCTGGTTCCTGCTGTTTGCAAGAGCTCATCTGAAAGTCTCTGGTTCTAGTGGTTTAGACCCCATCGGGTTTGCACGGGGTCTGCGGTCGTGTGGAGTTGTGGTTCAGGAAGTTCTCCTGATGATATGATATGATACTCGAGTTTCTCGTACTGTTGCCTCATGCATGCATGCAGTCATCTCCATGGCGGTTTACCGGTAAAAATTACAATGTGAGTTTTGAGTTTACTCCGCAAATAATATTAGGCGACAGCTCCGGCGGCGGGACTGTGGTCTGGGTGGTGCTCGTACTGCACGAGTACGGTACTGTACTTGTACTTGTACGTACTTGTACTTTAGTGTACGAGACTGCACCGCACTCGGTACCGTATCCGTAGACATGGGATCTCGTCCTGCTGGCCGAGTTGTTACTGTATATTATACTTTTGTTTGAGACTTGTTCTCTTTTAGCTACGATGGAAAGAAAGAAGGATGAAGGATGAAGGAAGGAAGGGATGGTGAAAGAAGGGAAAGTTGAGAAAAGTCCTGTCTTGTCATCTCCTTTTTCTTTTTCCGGGTTCTTTCCCTTCTTTTCTCCTTTTTCTTTTCCTTTCACTCTTCCTCCCTCCTTCGCCTTCTGTCATGTCATAAGCTAGTTTTCCATTCCCTCCCCCTATCGGGTCTCCCTCTTCTGGGTGTCGGTAGCGCTCTTCGTGAAGAGTAGGCAACCTCCGTACAGTAGTCCGCAGCTGGTCCCTTCCTTCCTTTTTTTCTTCTCCCTTCTTCCTGGGCTGGCTGCTCGTTTGTGTGACATTCTGTGGTTGATTGGATGGTCGCTGGAGACATGATATCTCTTTGCACTCCCCCTGCTTGTGCGCCTACCTACTCGTACAGTGCTCTAGTACCGTACTCGAGTACTTGAGCCCAGGTCGGTACCAGTACTCGTACACACATCCACGCATACTTGTACATATATCTACATCCTACTCGTACATATTTTCAGACCCCCGAACAAACGCTCCCAGAGATTGTTCTGTAAGGTGCCCTGTGTAATCAAATCGTACTCGTATGATACCCGCCTTATTCTCTTCTCTCTCTCAATCTTTTTCGCTCGTTCCTTTTCCCCCTTCCCATTTGCTGGCCACGCACAGCACTCGAGCAGAGTGTGCGAGTACCATACTGTACGTACATCCCAAAACTTCACTCACTGATCCTAGAAGTGAGAAATTGGGGTAAGGCTTGTATACAATAATAATACTTGTATGGGGTTGGCTTTTGATAGTGCGCAATATCTGTTGCTTGCATTGCGCTCGTCAATCTTCTGTGACCTTGGGCTACCACAAATTCCATCCACATCTGTGGAGTGTGTGGTGCATCCGTGGAAGCTGGGTTTAAGGAGGGAGAAGGCGTAGGGCCTGGTCTTTAAACACTTCTCTACCTGAGCTAGGTCCAGGGCCTCCTTTCCCTGCCATACTTCTTGGAGTCTCTCCCTCCACGGGCACGGGCTGCAACTTTCCTCTCAACTTTTTAGTTTTTCAGGGTCTCACCAAGACTAACACATCCCTCCTTTACCTCGTACCTTACAAGTACGAGTACTGTACTCGTAGGCCACTGTCAAAGCCAGAACTCCCTGCCCTGCCCTGTTATCAAACCGTCTTCAACCCCCTTCCCTCCCCTTCTCCACCGCTGCTACTGTATCAAAAATTTTTCCCCAATTTTTTTTATTAAAATTTCTTTTTTTTTAATTTTACTTTTCTCTTCTCATTTCATACAATCACCGACCTTACCACCAACTATCCGGTGTGCCTTGCTCTCTCTCGCTTTCTTCTTGCCAGCTACTACTGGGTGAACATAGCAAATCTTTCTATGCTAGTCTAACAACCTCCTTTGGTGCCATCCCCTCGGAAAGTTAGAAGTCAATAATCACCCGAGATAACCCTCTTTCGACCGCCCACCGCCCACCACCCACCGCCCCCCTTCCACGCAGGGAAATAGAAAAGGATCGATATCTATTGTCTTGCTGGAAAAGTGGTCTTTTCATTTCCTCCTCACGCATTGCGACGATTGGATTTCTTCACGATCTTTTTTTCTTTCTTCTCTTCTTTTTTCCTTTCACCTTATAGGCACGGAGGATGGTGGGGACTCCAACGTCTCCCGCTTCCCCTTCCTTCAGTAATCCTCGGCCCGTGAGCGCTATGATACGACCGGCTCGGAGCTCAAGTCGCCTGAGCATGAGCAGTAAGGCGGGGGGAAGCAGAGCGTCTGATGAGGATGGTAGAACTTCAGTCAAAGTTGGTGAGTTTAGTAGCCTTCTTTAGCTTCAACCCTGTTACCTCCATTCCATAATCTATGTCCAATTAGAGACTATCGCGAGCCTTGGATGGTGTCAGCCTTATCTCGTGCCTGAGGAGCTTTTATGACGCGATTTTTGGCTTTATATCGAATGCTAACGGCTTTATACAGCTGTGCGCGTGCGACCACCACTTCGCTCCACCGATCCCGGCTTCGATTTGATACCGCAACGGTTCCAGAGGGGAATGGTACATGTTACGAGCCCGACAAGTCTTGCTGTGGATAGTCCTCAGGGAAGGAAGATATTCGTGTTTGATAGAGTATTCGGGCAAGAAGTAGACCAAAATGGTGTTTGGGACTACTTGGAGGAGAGCGTGAACGCGTTCGTTCAAGGTTACAATGTTTCGCTGCTGGCTTATGGTCAGTCAGGCGCTGGAAAATCATATACTATGGGGACTTCGGGTCCTGATGAGCAGAGCAACATTAAAGTTATGGGTATGTTCCTTTTTACTGCGCGACAGTTTTATTTATTTATATATATTTCTCCTTTCTCTTGGAACTGGTCCCTTTTTCCGGAGTGGGGGGTTGTCTAATAATAATGTTTTAGGGGTAATTCCAAGGGCTGCTGCGGCTCTTTTCGAGAGGCTTGGAAGCGGTGCTCCAAACCCTCGAAATTCTACTTCGGGCCTAAGAGCGCCAGTGAGATATTCCACTCCTATATCGCAATTAGCAAAGCCAGCTGTGGATAAGGGCTGGACTATGAAAGCTAGTTACGTCGAGGTGTGTTGCGCAAGAGCGGTATTTCTGCCATTAAACACGTGCTGATATCGTCACATATAGATATATAACGAACAATTAAGAGATCTGTTGTTGCCTGAGGGCACGAGGCCAGAAGAAAGAGTCCCAATCACCATTCGCGAAGACGCAAAAGGAAGGATCCTCTTGACCGGGCTGCATCAGGTCACTGTGAATACAGTTGACGATTTACTTGGAGCTCTGAACTTTGGGTCTTCCATTCGGCAGACGGACGCAACAGCCATTAACGCGAAATCTTCTCGTTCACATGCGGTTTTTAGCTTGAATCTTGTGCAACGGAAACCTAAAGGCCCTGCAAGTAAGGATGAGAAGCGGTTTTCGATGCCCACAGAAATGCTCGGACAGGAAGGGTATGTGACGGTTGACAGTAAAATGCACTTCGTCGATTTAGCTGGTAGTGAGCGGTTAAAGGTAGGCTCGCGCATGTCATTTACATTTGGGAGGAAGTCAATTAACAATCGTTGTGTGATAGAATACTCTGGCCCAAGGTGATCGGGCAAAGGAAGGTATATCGATTAATGCAGGTTTGGCAAGTCTGGGGAAAGTCATTTCACAGCTTTCGTCACGCCAGGCCGGATCACATGTCTCGTATCGTGATTCCAAACTTACCCGTCTCCTCCAAGACTCCTTGGGTGGCAATGCGATTACTTATATGATCGCCTGTGTTACTCCAGCCGAATTTCATTTAAGTGAAACATTAAATACTGTACAAGTATGTGTTCCCGCATATTAATATCTTGCTTGCACCCTGCTGATACTTATCCCCCCCCCCCCTAGTATGCTCAACGTGCTCGTGCTATCCAAAGCAAACCCAGGATACAGCAAGTTTCGGATGACGGCGACATGAAGGCCCTTGTAGAACGTCTCAGGGCCGAAATTGCTTTTCTTAGAGACCAACTGAAGAATCATTCGGAATCCGGCGGTGGGTCTAGTAGCGGAGGCCAAACCCGTTCAGAGCGATCAAGCGATAAGGAGAGAGAGATGGAGCTCCAAAATCAGCTCTTAGATCTCCAGGAGAATTATGGTGCTTTAAGTCGGCGTCATGCAAAGTTTATATCAGAGATCACTAAGGTCCGGGATACGCAGGAACTTTCGACCCAACCTAATGATTACACAGATAGTGCGGAAGAAAGGCTTGCGAGGTCAAATTCGCTATCAGATGCGGTGGAACAGGTTGTTTTGGGTGAGTGATATATATCTGTCTATTGGTGATGTGCTAACGTTTTAGAATATGAAAAAACCATTCAGAGTCTTGAAACATCGCTTTCTAGCACTCGGGGTTTATTGTCAGCCAATGAGTGTTGCCTTTTGGAGAAGGAGACTAAACTTGCATACATTGAGACGGTTAACCAGCAACTCCATGCACGTGTTCAGAAGCTGATGGATCGCGAGTCGAGCACTGAAAATTACCTCCACGATTTAGAGACCAAGTTGGATAGCCACACATCTGGGGAAGAGAAAAATGCCTCTATCATCGCCGAATTGCGAAAAGAAATCGCGCGGATACGAGAGAATGAGGCGGGTTGTGAGGATTATATTTCAACTTTGGAAGAGCGATTGGCAGAGGCAGATCAGGATATGGAGCTTATGCAAAGAGAGATTGACAGACTCGAACATGTTGTGGACCGTCAACGCAGTCTGGGAAAGCTCGACAACCTCCTATATGAGCTCGACTCAATGAACTCACAAAAGGAAGAGAAATCAATGAATAAGGCTGCGGAGGAGTCCGATAAAGTGAGGAACGGTCGTGCAAGACCTCACAGTGATGATACTCTTGTTGAGGTTCCCGAGTCAGTTAATGGTGATGATGATGATTTTGTGGACCTTGGTGTGGAAAAGTTGCAGGTACAGGAGAACAGAATATCCGGGTCAACTACTCCCGAGACTGACGATCACACCTCACAGCCCTCATCAGGGAAGGCGATTCCTTCGATCACACTCGGTAACTCACCCAAGATCGAGTACCCTCCTCAGAGCCCGGCCCAGTCTCAGTTTGTTGCCGATAAGTTGGAGTCCGTACAGCAAGAGCTTATTGATCTCAAAGTCGAACACGAAACAACTATCAATGAACTTGACCAGATGTCTGCCAACTATGAGGCAGCGCTCCGTGATCTCGCCGCTCTTCAGGATCGTCTCGATGAGGCCCGACACCAGGCTGCCCCTTCGCGGGGCACCACGCCTTCACCATCGCCAAACCTGCGACCCACCTCTTTTTTAGTAGGCGCGAGGGTGAGCGATTTAAAGGCCGAGGACCAAGACTCATCCTCGCTTTCGCTATCTTCGGAATTATCCTTGGTTGGGGACTCGCCTATCTCCCCAGTGAGTATCGACAGCGAAGCGCAGCGCATTAAAGAAGAATTGGAGATGCAAAGGAAGATCAGCTATGAGAGAGAGGAGGCTTTGGCTAGAGAGTTGGAGAGCGTCAAGATCCAAATGGAAGATGCCCTCAAAGTACAGGAGGAGGAGCACGATCTCCTTCACTTGCAGCTGAAGCAGTCACTGGATCAGCTTTCTGAACTCCGACACAGAGAGAGGGTTTCCGGCGTCATCTCACCGTCTGGTACCCATATTCTCCGACGAAAATCTAGTCAGAGTTTGGCTGTTCTAGACCGTGCTCGTCGCTCTTTCGACAATCTTCATAGGATTGCAGTTGAGAATTTCAAGGATCATCCGGACATATTGGAGAACTTCGAACTCAATATTGATGCCGCCGTCAAGGAGCTTACAGCCCGCTCAGACCGTATTTCGGAATTGGAGACTGAGATCTCGTCGTTGAGGAAGGAGATGGACGCCAAGTCCGCTATCATCAACGGGTTGGCCAGAGAACGATCTAGTATATCTACTTCGCCAATGGATATTTCAGTTGTTGCAGTCATGGAACGGCGCATCGAGGAGACACAGGCTCAGCTCAATAGCACACGGGAGCTACTAGCGATCCGTGAGAGCGATTTAGCCATCGCTCATCGTGAATTGTCGGCACAGTCAGGAGAATCAACCAGTGATGTGGAGGAACTTCTCATTGAGTTAACTAAAGAGAAGACTTTGAGTGCTGAGAAGTCACAACGGATATCCGACCTTCAGAGAGAAATTGTGGACACACGACAAAACCATGACGCAGCCCTCGAGACAATGGATCGCTCTAAGAAAGCTCTTGCTACTGCCGTCCATGAACTTGAGAGTGAGTTGGCCAGAAACAAGGAGGTTGTCGAGGCCGAAAGGGCTCTCAAGGTCACAGTCGAAGAGGAGAAGATTCAACATCAGGAACGTGTTGAGATGCTTGAACATATTGTTGCCGAGAACAAGGCTACTATTGACTCTCAGCTCGCACGACTTGCCGAACTTGAGAAGACCCATGCGGCCACTCGTGAACAGATCGATAACCAGCTCTCCCAAACTTCGAACCCCTCTGAATCGACCGTTGAGGAGGTCCGGAAGCAGCAGGTGTTGGCAAAAGAGCTTGAACATGCCATTGCGCAGAATAGAGCGGTTATTGAGGACCAGCAGGCCCGTCTTGCCAACCTTGAAGCATCTTACCAAGATGCCATTGATCAGGTCGAGGCTCTCCGGCGGAAGGAAGAGGCGGCTGTTCTTGCGCTCAATGAAGCGGAAACACGCGCATCCGAGAAAATTGCCACTACTAATGCTAAGCACGAGGAACTTGTTCAGACCATTCGAGCTAAGCTTGAGGAGAGCAAGAGCGCTATTCTGGAACACGTTGCCAATCTTACCAGACTCCAGGTAACCCATGCTGAGGCTAAGTCACTCATTGTAACCCTTGAGGGCGATAAGTCAAAGGCACAGGAGGAGGCTGCTCGACACGCTACTACCATCAAGGCTCTTGAAACCGAAGTGGAAGGGAGCGAGGCTACGATCAATAAACATCTCGACACGATCTCAGAGCTTCAGGAGCTCCACAAGCAGGCCGACGAGGAAATTGAGAAGTTGTCCAAGAAGGAGGCGAAGCACGCCAAGCTACTTGAGGACCTTGAGCAGCAACTTACATTCACCTTCGACCAGGGCCAGGAGAATGCGACGAAGTTGGCTGATGTCACCGCCGATTATGAGCGTCTTCAGCAGGAGAAAAAGGCTTTGGTTGCGGAATCTACGGCAAAGAATGCGGAGTCTCAACAACTTATTGAGAGCTTGACCGATGAGGTTGCAAGTCTTCAGGTGAGTCAATTTGGTACAGGAATACGGAATTATAGAATGGCTAACTGTGATATCAGACGAAAATTGCAGAAGTTCAGATGGAGCTCCAAGGGTTGGGCGGAGCACGGGCTCAACGATCCAACTCGACCTCTTCCAACGGCAATCTCCGGAAGAGTACTTCCACAACCTCACTACCATCTCCGCCTCCGGCAATTCCCCTCCCCCCCTTGCCAAGTAATGCAGCTTCGCCCGTTGCTAGCCCGGTTCAACCCCCGCCTACGCCAAGCATGTCCAGACACCCCAGCAAAGACTATGTCATTGCCCATATGGAGGACCAGGAGGCGCGGATCAAGACGCTCGAGAAGCAGCTTCAGGCAGAGAAGGCTCTAACAATAACGCTCGAGGAGGCACTTAATGATTGCGAGAACAAGATGAAGTCACTAAGGTCAGACCGCGACAGTTTCCAGGCCAAGGCCTCCCAGGTCCAACAGGAGCTTGACCGAGCCCGGAACGAATCACAAACAAGTAGGTACTCCATGCAGGCCGTCGAAGAGGAGCGACTCGCGCGGAAGAAGGCCGAGCTGGCCCGGGAGCAGCTGGAAGTTAGGATGCGTGATATAGCGAAGAAAAACAAGCGATCGTTTGCCTGCTTTTAGCTTTCATCTCTTTCTTGATCTTTCCAATAAACTTCTGTATTGTCATTTCTCACCAAACTGATTTCAAAAATTTCTCATTCATGAGAACTTTTCCCTCATCTTCACTAGCTAGTCAAAATATCCGTTTTTTCTTTCGTGTTTCTTACTTTTCCTGCCTTTATATACCCCTTCTTCCTATTTTTATTTCTATCTCTGACGTTTTTGTCAATTTCTTATTATACCTCTGGGTTTATGGGTGGATGAAAGTGATTTTGACTTTGATGACTTGCTCTTTATTTGTGTTTCCTCTTCCCTTTTGGCGGGTGAAATATCAATTTCTTTCGCTCTCATTTTTTCTTCTTTTTTCTGCTATATAAAAAGCCATCGTTTTTTCTTCTCTTCAACACTATTCTGGATGGATGGGTGGATGGACGGGACGAACAAACGTTCATACCTTGTAGGTGTTTGCGTTTTTTTTTTTCCCCCTCATGATATTTTCATTTTCATATCGTTTACTTGCACTGGTCTGCTCCCTCTTCTCTTGTACCTGTGAAGGGAAGAAAGAGAGGAAAGGCAGAAGAGTACTTCGGTTTTTCTTTTCTTTTTCAATTTATTATACCTTAACTTTTACTATTTCTTTGTTTTATATTCACATAAGACTTTTTCCTCCCCCCCCTCCACATGGCTATATACCGATACCCATACATCTATCTATCTAGCTATTTATTTCATCTGCTTGTATGCGTATTTCTGCTTTTTCTTTTTCTTTTTTTCGGTCGTCACTGGTGGCTGGTGTTGGATTCGTCGGGGTTTCGGGGATGTGCGTGGAATTTAACCTACCTACGGTATTATTTATTTGAGACCGTCCACATCATGCCGTAATATTATCTTATCTTACCCGTGACCAAAACCTTTAAGTCGTACCAGGATAATTTCTTTCGCCGCCGCCCAAACTTTCCCCAAGCCATCTTATCAACCACGAACCAACAACAAGAAATCAAACATGTCCGCCGAAAAATCCTTCTTCGAACGTACGCCCCCCTCCCCCGTACCGCCTATCCAGGATAGGAGTACTGTACTATACTAACCTGAATAGAACAACGTGACCAACTAATCAGTGAAATCGCACTCTCGCTCGAACACGTCCTTATGAACATGAACCTGCTCAATAGAAGTCTTGAAGGCGTCGTTGCTGTATCCTCCCCCTAACCTACCCCTATCTTCAGCTTTTTTTTTTTGGGCCGTGAGTGGGCTGGGTGAACATGAGGAGGGCACCACGAACGAGCCATACGAAATGCCTTGGCGGTTTGTTGATTCTGCATGGCTTGTTCGTTCGTTGGACCTTCTCACGGTCTACGGCGCTCTCTGCTCGGTGGGTCAGTAGGCTAACGTCTGCTCCGGGACACATAGGTTGGCAGGGAATTTGAGAGTGTCGAAGCATTGTGGTCACAATTCGAGGGGGTCATGGGGAAGAACCCGGATGAGGCGAAGACTGAAGGTGTGGGGGAGGGGGATGACACACGTATGGGTGGGTGAGGCCATGGGGGATTTATGAGCGGATATGTGATACAAGTAAATAAACGAATTAGGGGGGTTCTAATCTGTTTTTATTTTCTATTTTTATTTTTTACCACTGCTACGGTCTGAGAGGAAGGCGCGGATTGCCTTTGCAGATTCGTGGGCGGTTTTGAAGACTAATTATTTCGCAGTTAGCAGGTGGATTGGATGGGTGGATAGATGGACGGATGGGGAGAGGGGCACGTTGTCGTTCGTTCTCATCAAGGCCTTTCAAGAACTCGCCGCCGCTGCTGATGACGCCTTGCGGATTGTGCGCGTGGTCTGCTATTTCTGCCGCCCGCTTTTTGAATGTCTGTTATCGTCAGTCCCATCCCATCCCGTCCCGCCCTTATCCGGAGGTGAATTGACTACCTCGGAGAGAATATCAACCAACTCGTCCTCCTCCAACAATCCCAATATCCGCTCCCCAAGGGAGTAGTAATGCGACGCTAGAGATCTCAAGTCGACCGTGCAAGGATTCGCCTTGAGAGCATTCTGTACTCTGGGGGCTAACGCCGGTGGAAGGTCTAGTGATATGACATTCTGTTCTGTGCCTAGGCGTTGACTTACGCCGAGCATTTCCGCGAGCCAAAGGGGAAGCTCAACTCTTGTTCCTTGCTTGATCTATTTGGCTAATTAGGTTTTTTTTTCTCTCTTCTTCATTTTTCCACTTTCGTTAGGGGAAAATAGGCGGAAGTGAGGAGAAGGGAAGAGGGAGAGAGGGAGAGGGTGGTAGGTTTATGTACATCAATGTTTGAATTGCCCTCCAAGTACCCCAGGCCTGGGATCGTGATCTCGAAGGTACACGGAACTTTCTGAAATTGTCAGCTAAAAGTTGCTTTTCTTTCTGTTTGTTTGTCTGTGCGCCTATCATTTCATAGGGCTTATCATAATCGGGGTATCAAAAGATAGCATACTTGGGCATCAGTGAGGATAGCATCGATATCGTAGTATGACATTGTGAAACGACGATTGTGGATGCTTCGTTGAGATGACCAGGGAGAGGGGATTTTCTTTAAATAGATTTGCCTCCTTTTTCCGTTCCTCTCCCCCTCTCTGCAGCTGAAGGCGGGCGGTCTTCGGTGCGGGAGTCGTCCCCGTTAACTTAGTCCGGTGGTGAAAAGGGAGAGGGAAGGGGGAAGAGAACTCGTATAGGTCACCGGGGAAAGAGAAAGAAGCACTGAACAGGAGCCGAATGGGGGTTCAACAACTGCGGAAGCATATCGAAGAGGAAAATCTTGGCTCGGATCATTGACTTTGATTGGTTGTTCCTTCCTTCTCCAAGCTATCGGCGGCTCTTTTTGGTTTAAGACAGTTGTCGGGGCAACGGAGGTTACCTTGTTGTTTTGTTGTTAGTGGATCTGATAAACCCTGTTTGCTTCATGAATAAACTCCCTCCAACCCTTTCCTGATCCCCATATAATTTCCTAAACCCCAACTTCCCTACAAGCTACCTTTCTTACTCGCAAGTACCACTACTACCACCACCTCACCCTCCGAGCGCAGTGCCATCATAGCAGGACAGTACGAAAAAGAAAAGGGAAAAGAGAGAGAAACACTGACTGTATTTTATTTAAATACCCTTTCACCCACTATTCATTCCACACCTGGTTTTCTTTTTTACCTATCCACGAAGTTACCCGTTGGTGCTAATATCAAACGAAGCTTGGAATTAGCTTCCCTCTGTGTTCGCGACACACAAATAGACCTACCCTTAAAAGCTTTCACAACCTGCCCTCCCAAGGAAAGGAACAATGAGTGTCTCTAGCTGGGCAAACGCGCATTCCAGGATGTAAGTACCACCACCACCAGTAACAAACTGGGCCACCCCTCGCCCACACATTGTTTCCTCCTTGTTCTCACCATCATCACCGTCATCACCACCCCTCCCTACGAACACACACATACCTATCCCCGTTCCATCTTTCACCGGAATTGTCATTACAATTGCTAACAGTTTATCCTTTACTCTTCTTGGGGGCTTATTTGAAAATAAATAAAGTGGAACTCCTGCCAGCATGATGTCGGATCCTTCTACAGTAAAATCAGTAAAATCCCGCTCGACGGGTATCACCACCCCTGGCGTAACTCCGGCATATTCCAAGAAGTTGGTTGTTGTTGGCGATGGTGGTTGCGGCAAGACTTGTCTGTTAATATCTTACTCGCAAGGCTACTTCCCTGAGGTTTGTCCAATATTGTTTCCCCTTGGAATAGCTCCCCGTCTCCTCCTTGTGCTAATGATGGTGATTGCTGCACGCGATGGGACAGAAATATGTTCCTACGGTGTTTGAGAATTACATTACACATAAGTTCCACGAGGGCAGTGGAAAGACGGTTGAGTTGGCGTTATGGGATACAGCTGGTCAGGAGGAGTACGACCGTCTGCGCCCGCTATCATATCCGGAGACGGATGTTCTGTTTGTCTGCTTTGCTATCGACTCTCCACATTCGCTCGAGAATGTCCTTGACAAGGTATGTTGGCTTCCCACGCTCTCCTCTTCAATTGGCTGGAATAGCTGGCTAATCAAGGCCGGACGAATAGTGGTATCCAGAGGTCCTTCACTTTTGTCCAACAACACCTCTCATCCTCGTTGGACTGAAAACAGACCTTCGCAAGAACCGGAATGTAATAGAGTTGTTGAAGACGCATGGCATGACTCCTGTCACACCGCAACAGGGAGAAGACGTCGCGAAGCGCATGGGAGCCATGTATGCCGAGTGCAGCAGTAAAGAGATGACGGGCATACACGAAGTCTTTGACTTGGCGATGGACATGGCGGTCGGGGGATCCAAGGGGGGGAAAGGAGGAAAGCCCAAGAAAAAGAAGTGTACCATTCTATAGTTGCGGGCAGAATAGGGCCTTTTTCCCTTCCCTTCTTTCCTCCCTTCCCCCTTCTCCCTGACACTACCTGCAACATTTCCATTCGCAAAATCACCAGCGCTTCTTTCTAAGCCTCCATGTTGTCTTCTCGCTAGCTTCCATTTCCTCTTTTCTTTTTTTTTTTTTCTTTTTTCATCGCCGTTTGTTCGATTCGCAATTTCCTTTGTCCGGGTTTGCGTTGTATTTTTCATTCACCCATTTTTTTTTGTTGTACGGGTTTCATGGATTCATGGCATGGAAATGATGGAGAAAGCCTTTTTTTTCTTTTTTTTCGACACTTCAACAAAAAGTTATGAAATCGCGGGACGAGTAGGTCGGCCGGTGATTGGTTTTTGTGAACCTTTTTTTTTTAGCCCTTCCCAGAGAGAATGGGGGGAGGGAGGGAGAAAGTCACTTCACTTTTCTTCTACATGTATCTTTGGAGTCCCGAGTCTTGTACTTCCCTGGCGCGGCGGAGGTTCTAATGGGAATGAACGCGTGAAGTGAGACCTATTCAACAGTCAGTCAGTCCAGTGAATTAAAACAGTGAACGAGTCACGGCGGTACATGTATTCCCTCGGGACTCCTGGGGAGTGTAACGAATGGTCTGGCAGGTACGGTAGAGTAGAAAGAGGGGGTTATTATGATAGGGGCGTTAGCTTGATATTTGGTTTAGTCTAATCCAGATCTATAGTTTATTTAGTGCGTTCCTAGACTTGACGTGATGAAGTGGGGTTCGCTGCGCGTGTTTCTCTCCCTGCGATACACCGTCCCATGAGCTTATATGATAACGTGGGGTTACGCGCAGCAGATCATGTTTATTTTTGCTCCATCTTGTTCCCACGATTGGACCGGATCACAACAAATCACTGTGACTCGAGTGACGGAATGTTGTCGGGTACCCGAGTACCGGTACTATGATAGTAGTACAAGTACTTGTACTCTACTAGTACTGTGCCTGTAGGTGAGATTTTCTACAGGGTTCGGGGATTGGCGCGCGATTCAGGTATACGAGGGAAGGGACGGAAACGAAATTAAGAATGTGCTGGCAGGAGGAGGTGGTGGTGAGACTGGGTTGTTAGTCTTTCTTTCTTTCTTTCTTTTTCTGCCCGGGCGGGTTATGCAGGACAGGATTGGATTGGTGCGAGTGACTGTTTGTGACTGTTTACTTCAGGAGGGTGTGGTTGGTATTGTATTGGTGGAGGAGAGTGCTAGAAAAGATGATTGCGCGTCCAACACAAAATATCATCATGTTTCTCTTGTGTTACCCTCCTATGTTTGCTTGGTGGCTCTGCTACTTCTGCTTCTCCTTTCCTTTATCTCTCACTTTTTCTTCTTCCTCTGGACGTAACAGTTGATCAATGACTTCCTCTTCTCTGATTCCGCATATCCGGTGATACAGTAGTTCTAACAGAGAGCACGAGTCCGGAGTGCTAGAATTTAGTGGGGTTCCCTGAACAGAATTGTACTCGCAGCTTAACAAACTTCAGCCTGGGTTTTTGTTGTATGATATGATATCGGTTCCACATAATTCAAGGGTTGAATGGCGCGGGGACCACAATATGCTAAGTCGGCCGGGCAAGCCGCAGGCCACAAGCCCGACGGAACCACTCGAGATCAAAAAACAGGCAGTGCAAAGACAGTTCAAACGAAGAAGGTGCAGGAGATCAGAGCGGATACTATACCGCTAAGAGAAATTCAACAAGCAAAGGGCATATATTAATCGGTCCTAACCCTTCGATACAATATACCAACCCTTCGATACAATAATTAACCACTAAACACAAGGAAGCAACGGATTTCAAACAAACCTTACGCAATCCCTAAACAATCTCCTGGCGAAGTAGCAAACCATACACATCCCCACAGATGCTTAGACCCCCCCCTCAACTGTACAAGTAGATTTTGCCCCGCACTCACAAATTCGGTCTCCCAGCCAGAATGAGTCCACCATCTACTTCTGGGTCCTCTTTCGGAGATAGCGAGCCTTCCAATGATACAGCCTCCCCAGCGGACACCACCGCTTCCCAAGCCTGAAACACAAGTCTCAAGTCCTCTAGACGCGGCCTCTGGGCCGGTGGCCAGAAACATGACTCCACAATCCTCTTTACCCTGGATGGTATGTTCGCAGAGTTTATGGTGACCCTTCTATCCTTGCACTCACTGATGCACCTTTTCTTCTCAATGATGCACCAGAATATGCAGCCCATCATGTAGACCATCGCTTGCTCTCGCTCCCTGTCAGATGCAGAGCTCCAAAATGGAATAGGCCTTCGGTTGAGAGTGACACTGTCCGAGTTTTTCCGCGCAAGTATATTGGTTATAGATCTCTTATACTCGAATATATCCATGTGCGTTTCAAACACTTTAAGGCCTCCGCATCCAGCTCGGAAGGAGCATGGGTGAGGGGAACATACCATGCAGGTCTCTCCGGGATTTGGTCCGTGAATAAATACAAGCCTTGACCCGGAGGGCTCTGCATATACGGCCTCCAGACGCCAAGAGAGTATCTCTGGGGGAGTGTACTGCGCCCAAGAACCACCAGTTTCGAAGTCAATGAGAATGAGGTCTCTGTTTTTTGAGAAAACTATGTTATCCGGCTTTAGATCTGCATAGAACCCCCAGCGTCTATCCTTCTGCTTTGTGCAACGAATGTGGGCCATGGCAGACACCAAACCTGCGCACCACTTTGCCTTGTCACCAAGTGACACTTCCCCCCCAATGAGGGTAGACATGAGCGTTCCTCCGGGGTGATACTCAACAAGAAAACCGACGATGGGCATGTTTTCCTGTTCGAAATATTTGGAAGCCGTATCAAGTTTATGCATGCGAGAGATCATTGTGCTTTTGCTAACCAGCATGCGCTTGCGAATGATATTTGGGTGCGGGTCTAGTCTCACTATCGCTTCTATTTCCTGATAAAGCAGCTGAGGGTTCGAATTTGTTTTGAAAATGTAGCTCCCCGTCTCTTTGTCTAAAGACACAATAGCGACCGACTCGTTCAAATAGGCCCAGCATCTGAGCCTCTCAGAGGAGACAATTGAAGGGTTCGGGTCCGAAATCCCCCATGAATTGTAAAGAGCACTATGAGAGATTAGACCATTCTCAAATGAATGGTTTTGGAGGTAGTTTATCTTGTATCTCATAGATTTCGGACCTATCGGCATTACCTCGATGATACTAGACACCCATGGAAGATGCGTAAACTGCAGGAGAACCTCCAGAGGGATGTCTACTTGATCTAAGATATTCAGGATTTCACCATACAAATCTTTTTCTCTGGACGAAATCTCAGAGGTTATGAAACCTCCCGCACCATTGAACCGATATCCCTCCCGATCATCCTTAACCAGGCGGCTGGGGAAACGAAGCTTGATAAAGCTGGGGATAGGTATCAAACGGTGTAAAGCATATATGTCGTGATTATCACGTCCATATATCGTCCAATCCCGGTTTTGAGGGTAGAAGAGGTACGGATTATGACGTGCCCCTATGATATCGGGGATATTAAACGGATTCATGGAGGGTATGATATTTAAAATATATGAAAGAATAATAGCTGGGGTAGGGATTATTGTGGTCAACAATGATATGGGCCGTTGGAAATGCAAAAATGCAAATGGGGTAGCAGATGAACGGAGAGAGCAATTGGATGTTTGCGGGGAGGAAAGTGGAGGGGTGATAATGATATTAATTATAATGGCATCATATCATAGCTTGCGCGTACTGGTACCCCATTGCCCATGCAAACCAGTGGGTGGGGTCAAAAAGTGTGACCTCACCTAGTTAGGTCCATCGAGGCTGCCGTCGTCTTCTTGTGGGTGGGGCATACCGCGATACCGCACGAGTACAAGTGAGTCCAAGTGTCATAATAATTATGGTAGCCTATGATACCTGTACGTGTTTCCCGGCTATGATGCGGGTATCATACTCGAGTATCATACTCGTGCAAGGGGTTTGAAATGAGCGAATCAAACTCGAGTGATTTTCATGATGCGATACAATCCCTTCGCTTACTCCGCGAGTCGGTTGACGCGCCGACACGTCCTCCAAACACGGTCAGCTGATGACTGCGATATGATACTATATATACCCTTCATTAAGAACGGCTGGAAGCATCGATTACCGGTATCTATCCCTCCTCCCCCACTGTGTCAACAAAGAATGTCGGCCCCCCTAAATTCATCCCCAGCGGCCGCACAAAAATTTCTCGAGGCGCAAACAAGAACGGTTAAAGAGAGATGCCCCGATAAATCCCTTAGCGATATCCGATTGGACCTGCTTTATACGAGGGACATACGGGCAACTCTTGAAAGGATCGTGGAAGGCCAGGTAAGGGGAAGTCTACTTGGTCGAGATTGGTTGATTGACCAATGGGGATAGTTTTTATATGGAACTACTCGAGATCCGCGGCGACCTAGTGTATTGCGTCGAGTCACCGGCACGAACAGAGGAGCTAGCGATGGAATTCCTGTAATAGATCTATCCGAGGATACTCCCATCAAACTTCCATTAAGCCCCTCTGCCGCAAAGCGGAATCTAGACAAGGTCTACGAGGGAAAGGGAAGAGAAATAGCGGGGTAAGTTTCCCATTCCACAGCGTAGCGAGCTTTTTTCTGACAAAGTTCATCAAGGGCTGTTTCAAGGTCGCCGCTTTTTAGAAGTTTGGCATCGGAAGACGATCTCGTATTATTACCTGATAATGCGCCCTCCCCATACAGAGCTCTCCCGTCCTTGAGAAGCCACACTCCTGAAATTGGGGGATCGCCCCTCTTACCGTTCTCATCAGCAGCGTTGTCCACACAATCTACGCCATTTTCAAATAGACATCTTAATCCCTACGCTACATCGCCTCTGCAAAGACTCAGTTCTCCAACACCCATGCCAATACCACTTCCGAGCTCAGCAATAACTCAAGCCCTCCGCAGAGAAACAAACTATTCTGCGTCTCCGGCACCTAGAAAGCAGGCGGCCCCCGAAAGTGATGGATCAGATATAGAGATCATTGAACCGCCTCTATCAAAGTTTCCCCCCCTATCAAAGCGATCCAGCTCTGGCATCTCCAAGCCAGACTCGGATTCTAGCTCCAAACATAACTCCAGCACCGGCACACCCAAGCCGCCCCTGAAAGCAAAGGATAAGCCCAGAGAGAGCATCCTTGATCTAGTCTCTGATTCGGGTTCCGAGAATTCCGGAGACGGTCCTGGGGCATATATCTCAAAGAGTTACAGCGAAGATCTTCAAGAACTATTAAAGGCGGAGCAGGAAAAGAAAGGGAAACGCAAATCTATAGCAGCAGTAGCTGTAGAGGGCGCGGCACCAAAACGTCGGCGGAAAGTTAGCACTGAAGTAGTAGACGAGGACATCCCCACGAAACTCACAAAAAAGTCAACCCGTATAACAGAAGAGGAAAAAGCCCGCCGGGCGGTAGAAAAAGAAGAAGCGCGCGAAGCCAAGAGGCGCGAAAAGGAAGCCAAAGACGCAGAAAAAGAGCTCCAGAAGGTAGCCAAAAAGAAAGAAAGAGAAGCGAAGGAGCTGGAAAAAAAGCGAGAGCAAGACCTCTTATCCGCCAACAAACTCCGTAACTCAAGGAAGGACTCCATACCAGAGATAATCGCCGACATCTCCATGTCCCTGGCGGACACTCCCACAGGCGAACAGCTACAGCGCTTTTTACTGGAACTTGGATGTAAAGTGAACCCGACCTGGGCGCCGTCACTTCCCGGTAACTTGAAGCTGGTAAAGTGGCGACGAAGGGTGAAAGCCGATTTCAACGAAGATCTGGGGATGTTTGTTCCGCTGGAGAACGAGCAGATCCGGGATGAGAACCACATACTCATCTGCCTAACTGCTAAAGAATTCACTGACACAGCCCTCCCCGTAACGGCCAGTGGGTTATCATCACACGCCCAGAGGATAAAGTCCGCCTTTCCGACTCCCCCGATGGCGAAGAAGCCCACCAGGTTAATATACCTGATAGAAGGCCTGCAAACACTCATCCGAAAACATAGAAACCTGCAAAACCGTGCATACCAAAACCGAGTTCTCAGTCACCTCCCTAGCGCCCCGAATGCTCCCAGTGCTTCCATAGCCCTTAGCACAGACGATGATGCATCAATTAACGAAGACAATGTTGAAGATGCCCTGCTAGACTTACAGATCACACACAACTGCCTAATCCACCACACCTCCTCACCCGTAGAAACCGCAGAATGGATAACCATCTTTACTGGGGACATTTCCACAATTCCATACAGGTACCCCCCCGCCTTTCACAACCGCCGCAGTATAAGAGGAGCTAACACAAAATAGACACAGCAGGGCCCACCTTGACACTTCCTTCTGCGCCGACGTCGGGCAGGTGAAACCCGGCCTGGGCAAGCGCGACACCTACCGCAAAATGCTGCAGGAGATCACGCGAATCACGCCGGGAATTTCCGCAGCTATTGCGAAAGAGTACCCCGACGTGCGCAGGCTGGTTAGCGCGATTGAGCATGGGGGTGGGGAGGTTTTGGCAGGTATTGAGGTATGTTTGCTGTTACTAGAATGCGAGGGGAGGTGAAGTGCTAATTAATGTGGGGTTAGAATTCAAGTACTAGGAATGGATTGCAGAGTAGTAGGACTGTCGGCGCGGCTTGTAGTCGGAGGGTTGCGGGGGTATTTTTGGGGAGGGATCCGTTGGGGGTTGATGTTTAGTGGTTCTCCGTTTTCGTTTTTGGGATGTATGTAGATGGTTTTTTGGAGCTTGGGCTGGAGGGGGTAGGTAATTGGAGTTTTGAATATCATACCTTTAATGGCCTTTTATTTTGCATCTTTTGTTGGGGTGCAAATTTGCTATTGCCTGGGTTTATAGATCTATCACTTGTTTGCATAATCGGTGTTCCTACTGCATGGTGTTGCGTATACCTGCTGTAGGAATGTGTATGTACCTTGGGAAGTGCGTATGCATTCCTACAAATAGATGCTTTCCATGCCTGTGTGCGGATTCATAGCCACCGCTTGCTTCCTTAAACAGGGTGTTTCTTCTCCCTTCTCTGAGATTATTACTCTCCGCTTTGCTTCAAAATTAGTCAGTCAACATCTGCTTAACTTGTTGTGTTCTCAAAACACAGATTGTATGATACCATATTTATAGTTAAAGCGGTTCAAAAGGTGCACCAGTTACATAATATTTCAAATTCTACGACCACTACAACCATCCAACTAACCAAGGGGGGGGGAAAAAACCAAGTAATAAAATGGATGAGAATAATAGCACCTGTTTTTTTGTTTTTTTTGTTTTTTTTGATTAGTTGGGTTGTTGTAGTGGTCGTAGAATTTGAAATATTATGTAACTGGTGCACCTTTTGAACCGCTCGAACTATAGAAACTTTTATATCGCAGTGTGGTCAATGGATACGCATCCAACTATGAATGCCATCGATGCCATCGCCCCGTGATGATGTCCCACCGAGTGACCAGGCGTGAACCCTTCCTTCTATGCAACCTCCATCTTTAACACTATCGCTCGGACCAAGTCTGGGACATTTTGTTTCCTTTTTTTTGGGAGGAAGAAAAGAAGTAACCCTCTCTGAAATTGACACCCCCTCCCGTTAAGTTAAGCAGTATATACACATTTTTACATTTACCCCTTCCTTCCCACCCATTCGTCAACTTCATCCCACTTGTACCACTCCCTCCCCCATCCATATCCCTATATAATTCCCATCACCTATCGACCGGGCATATGAAAAAAAAGAAACCAGAAAAAAAGAAACTCAACCCTAGCCAAAGTAAAAAATCCCCAACATATCCAGCCAGCAAACCAATAAATCGGAATATGAGGCAGAACTATCGACAGGAAATAATCGTATGTAGGAAAAAGAAAGGAAAGAAAAAAGGTGATGGAAATGTGAGAGATAACGCCCCAGTAACTATAAAACCAAAGAGAGAAGTCTTTTGTCCCAGTGCTGGTATGTGAAGATTAGGAGCGTAATGTAACCTGGAAGGTGGGTAGAAAGAATATCACAAGAATGGAAGAGAAATGCACAGATGGAGAAGGAAGGAGGTAGGAAATGTCACGGGGAACAGCGAAAGGAAGAAGGCCGAAAAGAGAAGAAAAACCTGGGGAAGAAGAAAAATAGTTATAAAAAAGAAGTTAAAGCTAAAGATTTCCGCTAAGTTAATGAGAGCTTTCCTACAAATAAACCTGCCAGCCGGTCCCAACCACAATCAGTCCATCAGAATAGACTATCAGACCACAAAGCATAACCAGGAAAATGAAGGTGGAAGAAAGCAAATAAGGAAAACCAGTTGCGGAAGAGAAAAAAAGAGTAGTAGACCGATATATCAAGCAGAAAGAAGTGGGTATGAATAAGTTAGTAAGGATACCCACAGATATAACAAAGCAAGTGATTGAAAGATATAGTGAGCTTTGTTTTATACTCCCGCCTAGCATAGCTTTTTTCTTTTTTTTTTAGCTTCATACTTTTTTTTATAATTGTTTTTTTTTTTGTTAGAAAAGAGATAGATGGAATAAACGGATTCCATGGGAGGTAGGAGGAGGTTAAGTTTGGAGTTGGTTTTGAAGATCACCATCAACCACCTGGGGGGTATTGGGCGCGATTTCTATCGCAGAGACGCCGCTCATCATAAGGGCGGGGTCGACTCTACCATCGTGTTGGTGATGGATGGTGATGGTGTTAGAAATTTCGCGAGTAGGGGTGGTATCAGAACGGTGATGGGTAGGAGGGGTATCAGGAGTATTGGTTATGGTAGAGGCATCGTGGTGGGGAAGTTGATCGTGCTGCTGCTGAAGATGATTGTGTTGTTGAAGCTGATCAGCGGCAACCATATCGACTCCCATTCCCATATCTGCCATTGGAGCGACAGAGCCTTGGTGGGATTCCTCCTGGGGGGAACTGCCTTCCCCTGACCCTCCGGCCGCTGCCGCCACAACCTGGTTCATATCGATTGTCTGACTCAAGTGAGTCATATTGCGAGCCTGTCCGAGAGCCGTAACAGCAGCGACGTGAGCAGCGTCTTTAGAGGCGCTTGCAGCGGTGGCCTTTTTGGCTGCGTGTTTGGCTGCTTGGCCGGGAGCGCGTGTTTTGAGTTCGCCTGTAACAAACTGGAGATAATAAGGGACTTCAATGTTCGACTTTAAAAAGAATAGCTTGAGGTTTCTAGCTTTATCCTTTAGTTGCACTTGATTGCGATCCTTAAGAACTTCATTAACTGTTCCGCCAGGACCAAACATTGCGAGGATCTGCGACCAATGTGGGCCTTTAACGCGGTCGAGGCCGGCCATGAGCGCGTTCTCCTCCTCAGTAGTCCAGGGCCGGCGTTGAGATGGGAGGCCTGCACGGCGAGCATTAGGCGAGGCCTTTGCGGTTGCGGCCATGCGGGCGCGCTCGTAAAGGACTTGGGTAGGTGCGCTCTGGGGTGGTGACGGTTGAGGGGGAGGGGCCCCGAGTGACATTGCAATGCTAGTGTTGGTGCCAAAGAGCTCGTTTTCGAGAGCGAGTTGGGCGGCCGACACTTCTCCACCATTTGGAGTTTCAGACTTAGAGCGCGGAAGGGGACTGCTGTTCCTTTCTTCTAGCCCATGAGACACGGAACGCCTGCTCCTAAGCGGGGACCCTGTGCGACCGAAAGTAGGCGTTCGAACATTAGAAAGAGAAGGCGATTTACGCTTTCTAACACGACGAATCTGCTCGCAGAGATTTAGATATTATTTTCCTCCAAAAGAGGGAATCTGAACTTACCGGCTGAGCGACAATGGACTCATAATTCTTGCTAACATACCAACTAACCTCTTTCAAGAATTCCTGCCAGACATACTTTTCGCTCAAATTCACGTCATCAGGTATCATCATCAAGTGCTGTTTCCTCTGAGCCAACCTATGAACGAAATCGAGTTCGCTGGGTGTCAATTGCTTGGCTCCGGGCTTTCGGTTCAAAAGGATAGAGTTCATGTCATCTGGGAACAAATCAAGCAAGATATCCTCCTTGCCGCGTTCGTTGGTGGACATCGCAGAAATATAGGCCTGAGTTTTGAGATCCAAATACAAAGCACCTTGAGACTTCAATAGTCTGCCACCGTCGGGAACGAACGTGTCGAGGAAATGCTCGTTAAGGTGAAAAAATCCAACTTCCTGGGATCCGAAAACCGAGGAAACAAAAGTGGCCAGGTTGACTCTACGGATAGTCGCGCGCTGCTCGGGCTGTTCGAATTTGAGTTCATCAGCTGAGAGAAACGCCTCATGGGTGTAGAGCTTCTTTGTATGGTCGAATAAAGTCTTCATAGTATTGTAGGCTTGGCCCTGGTCGGACTCTGGTTGGGTAACGATGTTTAAAGTTTCTTGGTACGGTCCTTTGCCCAAAGTGCTCAGAATTTGAGAAGACTATATATACCACAGAAGATTAGGCTCTGTTAGAAGTAAAAACCAAATACCAAGAGAAAGGGCGGGTTCACCAAGTTATCAAGAATAGGCAAGCTATGAATCCGAAGATTACGGTTTGCGTCCCACATTAAAAAAGAGTTATGATCGTACTGGTCCCAGGAGGCTGGTCCCGAATGGCTTTCCTGCTCTTCGTCGCTCATAAACTCTTGGTCCATTCCGTCGTCTTCAGTCTCCTGGGCTAAAACGTTCTGGTGATCATTCTGGACGACGGGTGTCTGCGGTTGCGGCGCATATTGGCTAACGGCATCGCTTCCACCGGCGAAGTTGGAGACTGTCATCGAGAGATTTTGCCCATTGACTTCATCTTGGCTAAGATCGGCTTGGACAATATGAGAACTAAGAGTTTGCGAGACTGCCGCTAAATCCTCCATATGTTGACGTTTGACAGCAATGTCGTCTAGGACATCCTCGGGGATTTCAGAATCCGCCTGGCGTTTCCCCCACCTATGCGGAGAAGAATCGATATCAGGAAAAGCAGCATTAAATGCGACAACTGCTTGAAGCGGGGCCTGTAGAGCTGGATCTACTGCACCCTGTGAATTATCAAGGCCTATGATGGGACGTATTAGTAGAGGCAGAAAGGAGAGGGGAAAAAAAAGGAAAATTATTAAGAAAAGAAACTCACGGTTAATCGCAGAGAAGCCACCAACTGTGTCATTAGGGAGTGAGTGGTCCTCATTGTGCTCGTTGTTTGGTGGTTGTTGGATATCTGATGTTGGCTCAGACATTGCAGGAGTATCGTGTGTAAGGTAGGAAAAAGTCAATTCTTGCCCTCTAATCGAGCCCGAAGCCCTGTGTCCAGGTGGAGAGGGTTAGCAACCAACTTGGCGAGGGGAGGGCAGAAGTGGAGGGTTAATCTCACATTTTAATCAGTGCTTGGCTCCCTGTGACAAGGAACCTGATTGGCTAAATGTTAGGCGAAACTGTTTTAGGAAGATTGTCGACTTTTAGTGCGAGAATTTCCGAGTGCGACAAAGGAGGATTGATTAGTAAGGAGAGTGTGGGATGAGGGTCCTTGGAGTCAGGAATCGGGTTGTGAGTTGTGAGTTGCGAGCGAGTAAAGTCCCAGAGAGAGGGGTGAGTGAAGAGTTGGGCTCTGGGTTGAGAGTGTTGAGATGAGGGAAGAAAGAAAGAGGAAAGGTCGGGTCCAGTGCTGGTGAATTTTATGACCTCGACTGACCCCAAAAATCAAAGTTTGCGCTAGATGGACTGGTCACAAAATAAGGTCAGGACCCTTACTTAGTGGCCTGCCAAATACGGTGTCATAAGCCAATTCTGGTTTCCCGATTAAGATCCTTGGCATTAACCCTTGCACACAGCCACGTGAAGTCGCTCGATGTAACATTTCTGACCCTTTATATCGCATGGTATGAAAAAATATCTGGTGTTAAATTTTGACGCAGAATTTGGTTATTAGAGTGTTTTCCATTTACTGCAATACATCAAGGGGGCCGAAAAAGTGATTTGGATTGCTGTGACCTCTAAGGTTTTGCGGTATGATATGTGAAAAACCTGTTATTGCCATGCGGCTCTGTTATCGCCAAGATCCCGTGCAAGTTCGTTGCTCCGGCAACTGGGGCTATTAGTCCCACACAAACAGTTACACGACCTCAGTCAGCCCTCTAGGTCCATGATCCTGTTTGCTGAGACGACATCCCTCGCCCCGCCTGCAGTTATAGTAATTATCAACAACGCGTCTTTACTTCGGGTTCATAAACACACACCCCGCCCGTTTGTTTGCTATCATCATTTTCGCCCTCTAGAAACGGCCGATCCTCCATATAGATGTTTCCAACGACCACACGCTAGCAGACAAGTTTTTTTCTTTCCCTCTCATACTCACTTATAAACTTTCATTTTGATATATTCTAGGTATCTTCTTTTTTTTCTGGGGTAGATGGTGAGAGAGAAACATAAAACAAACGGGAACTGACATCGCAGGCGCAATAAGGAATGACTGATCAGTGGGTTGATAGTCTTTCTGAAGATTGGGTTTCTCAACCACGCTCCTCCCCTTCAAATGCTGGCGGTGGTGCTGTTGGAGGAACGATGCGTTCAAACTTCTCCTCGGGAACTACTCGTGTGCTGCATGAACGCAACCATTCGAGTGTAAACTCGACAACGGGTCACTGGCGGCGAAATTCAACAGGAGGCAACGAGCGGAAGGAGACACCTGAATGGAAGAGAAAATTGTTAGAGGACTTTGGGGGGCCTGGGGGGAAGGATTTATTCAGCCCTATTCAATTGGAGTCCATGTTTCAACCACCTCCCAGTCATAGTTCAAGTGTTATCGAGGAGCAAGACCAGCAACAACAACAGAAGTCGAAGAAACCAGGAAATAGATCTCTTATCCCGATCCCTACAAACACTTTATTTGGAGTTGGTTTATCAGTTCTGCGGGAGGAGGATAGTCGGCAGCGAATTAATTTTCTCAAGGATCCCAGTTCTCCTCAGTGTAAGAATTCTTCGGCTTTGCCTAAGCCCAAGAAAATATCTATGCTTAAGCAAGGTATGCACAGGAGGGGATCGTCAACGCCGTCCCTAGTATCAGACGATGCTTCCATGATGAAGGGAAAGCGAAAAACAGGAAATTACGCCGGTATTGGAAACGATGTTCGAAGTCAGATTGTGTTGCCTGGGGACGCCAAGTCTGGACATATTGACAAAGTCGGGTCGGGGATTTTTGGAACTTGCCCAGGAAATACGAGTGAAGAGATGAAGAGAGATGAAAGCATTAGTCCGGTTTTCACAGGGCGCCTAGGGTCTCTGAAGGGTACAATTGGGCTGGGGTCGACACCAGTGAGAAATAGAGATTGCGTCGCGGGGCAGGAGTCGCAAATATTACCGATAAGCTGTCATGATAACGAAGCGCTGGAAATGGACGATACTTTGGGAGAGATGATGTCGAGTACCGGTGCATCTAAGGGAAGAAAACTCTTCTTACCCGACGAGAACGATACTTCGGTATATCCTTCGAGCCCACCTGTAGTGGCACACTCGTATTCAGAAACTAGTCAGTTCGGAGAAAGCGAGCTGGAGGGCGAAGAAGATTATACATTTGACGGGAGTGAAAATGACTCAGAAAAGAGCGCCGGAGATTTAGGCTCACCTTTCGCATCGCCTAGTAAAGCATGCCCTCAACATCAAAGTCAGGAGGAGGAGGGGGAGAAAACGTTGGCTTCTCCGTTCGTCTCTAACATTGAGCCATCATCTCATGGAAGCACTACTGGTGGTTTCTTAGGCGAAGCTCAATCTGCAGATGGTCATGGTATGGGCGGAAATACCATTTTGGATAACATTCGACGACACAAAAATGCGCCCAAATCTCCACTAAAGAACGCACTTAACTCCTCCGTGATCGCCGATGAGGACGATCCGTTTATCTCGTCTTATCCTTCCGAACATCATATCTTGCCGGCACCTCGCACCCCACCTATCAAGGCAGGGGAGGTAAGAATCATGGGCGATAGTAAATCTTCCGGCAGCCCATTAAAGTTGTTCCATAGCAACTATGATACATACACCAATGAAAAACTCGTTAAGCGTCTTGGAGAATTAGAGGACAATGTTGCTGAGAAACCAAAATTTGTATTACCCCAGGTGGCAGTTGGCCAGGACGAACACGAGGACAGCTGGCAGGAAGAGGGGAGTACCGAGTTTTCTGGTGGGAGTATAGTTGTCAACAGGTTAGAGGCCATGGCGAGGAGACAAGAGAAGGAGAAGTCACCTTCAAGAAGTGTGAAGAGGGGTGTTGCTTATACTAAAGCTATCATCAAGTCGCACAGACAAACCAGAACCACGACCACAACCACAACCACTACTACTGCGTTGGCTCACCATCGTCATACTTCAGCTCCGGAATCAGCGGCGAAGCGTGTCACTGGCGTTACGGAGGAGTCACTAGTAGAAGGAGGTAGAAAACACCGCAGATGGAAAAGCGATGAGAGTGCCACTGTTAATGATGGTATTTTAGCGCCTATTAGTCCAGTCAAAGAAAGAACACCAAAGAGACTTAGACGGAGCAATAGCGGTGGATATGGCTACGTTGATGGGCTCAAGGCGGGAAGACTTCTTTCGGCTGGGTGTACACCCGGGCGAACGCGCCGAATATCACCTGAAGTTGAAGAGGGAAGTCTGTTGTTGAGTTCCAGTCGACCTAGGAGCAGGGCTTCTCGTGCCCCTGGGCACGAACAGCTTTCCAGAACCCCAGCATCAAAATCAGGGAGGAGAATTGCGACTAGTCAAGAGGTTCCCACACCAAGCTCGAGGGATAGATTGCCGAAGGTCCCAGTTCTGGAGAAGGATTACAACTACGGTGCTTCGAAGAGTGCGGATTTTTCGCTAGCCAATGGAAGCCCGCTAAAGGGGAAAAGTTGCAGGTTAGTCTTCAGCGGAAGCAGGGGCGATGCCATGGAAGATAAGGGGTTTGGGATGCCACAACCGAGGGAATCCGAGACCTTAAGAAAAGGAAGTGTCACAACGCAGGACTTTCTCTTACAAGCTGAAGAAGTGATGGACAGAATCAGGGGTATGGGGCTGCGGTCTAGACAGGGCAACTTGAAAAACCCTGGGACTGGAGCTGGGAATGGCGAGGGTGAGAGTTTTAACAGTGGATACAGCACGGACTCGCAGATGCAGAGAAATTCACCAACTCGAAATTCTAAATTGGTAGGGTCAAGCAGTCCACAGGCCGGCGGGACGGAAGATAGTTTTTTCCGCGAAGTCTCTCATATCGTCACCTCCAAGAATCCGCTGGACCCTCATAGTGATTCCAGGGATATACATCACGACACTTTGAAGACTCAATCTTCGATTAGCAGTCAGGGATCCAATTCTTCAGTAGAAGTCATTACACCCGGCTTACACGTGAACCATCCCCTAGTCTTGAAGGACTCTGCAGAAATGACTTTCGATCAAAAGTCTATGGCATGGGTCAAGTCTCAGACCCCGGATAGGGAGGTTTCCGACTCCGATCCATTTCTGGGAATACCGGATCTGAGTGTGAATTCCCAGGAGGAAGCACAGGCTCTGGAGATGGCAAGGAAGCAATGGGAAGGCATGACAAGTGATGAGGAGAAGAGTGGTGTTTGGAGAAGCTCGAGGTTGATCCTGGACGTGGAAGATGATTGTGATGCGGATTTGACCGGTGATGGGACAGAGATCTGGGAAAGCCGGCCTTGGTTTGGTGGTGAGAACATAAGCACCGTTGGCACTGGAAGTGGTAAAAGCCGATCTGCGGGAACCGGAACAGAAACTAGAGTGACTAGTTTTGGAAGCCACGAAAGCAAGCCTGCTATTATAAGCGGAGATCCCACTGCATCAGGCAGCAATGAAAGGAATGTACCGGGGAAAAAGGAGGATGGGGAAGGCAAGAATGGCAAGGAAGAAAGGAGTAGTCGCATCGAAGAAGAGTTACCACGGCCCACGGAACTAGGTTTAGGCGATCAGTGCAGGGTCCCGGAGCCCATCCGGCGAAGGCAGATCTCCTATGCTGAAGATTATTCTTCTCCCACGACTGCATCCATGATGAGACAATCAACTTCTTCGCCGAAGGAGGTCCCTGAATCCTGGGATGATGGCGATGACAGCTGCTTAGATGCCGGCGTCGATGGCTTTCTTGATCATGGTTCACTACGGCAAACGCGACGGAGTTCAAGGATATTTTCATCTGGTGGTACCTACCGAGGGGCCGCTAGGCGCCGTTCGGGTGGGAGCAAGTCTTTTGTTGGAAGACCAATTTCAAGAATTAAGGAGGAAGATGAGGAAACTGCTGGGGTGGAAGATATTTCGCGATCTCTCCGTAGGATAAGCTTGAGCAGCTCGCTGACACCCCTGCCTACACCTTTTGCGACCTATGTTTCGAGCCTTCCCCCATCAACGGTCAAAAAGACAGATGTATCATTTCATATGACGCCACTGGCAGATATCTCATATCACTATGAAACCACCGAAGCTCTGATCAATCTCGAACTCTCGTTCCTTGCGACCCGTAGGGGGCCTAAAGCTAGTGCTAAGTCAATTGAAGCAAGCTTCTCGATTGCCCAGGAAAACCTCATTAAAACTCTTACAGATGTGGAGCCGTATGAGCCATATTGGGAGTGGATGAAGTTCTTAAAGCTTGCTGATAGGAAGATGGAAACGCTACATACTCTCAACGAATGGTGTCAGAGAATAGAGGAACTAGACGTTAGTAATAACCAGCTTGGTCAACTCTCAGGGGTTCCGGAAAACGTAAAGGATCTAAAGGCGGCGAGTAACTGCTTGAGTTCGATCACCCACTTTGGACATCTTTTCAATCTGCAGTATTTGGATATTTCGAGAAATGGTCTAGAAAACTTAGATGGGCTCAGGAACCTGAAACATCTAAGAGAGCTCAAAGTAGATGACAACTCTTTGGAGAGCCTTGAGGGTGTTCTGAATATGGACGGATTGGCGTCGTTGAGGGCTAGGAGAAATAAGTTGACAACTGTGTCGTTTGAGAAGGCTTCCATGTAGGTTCTGTTTTTGTTCTTGGGGTTTTCCTATTTTGGATATAGATTGACTCGTGGCATCTTCCAGGAAACGTCTCACCGAGTTGGACTTGAGAGGTAACAACATGGAGGCGATCTCAGGACTTGACAACCTACCTGTTTTGATTCACCTTAATCTAGATCAAAATAAGCTATGCAGTCTGAATATTCCTAATGGGGTCCGACTCGATTCTTTACGTTCGATAAAACTCACACAGAATAACTTCGAAACTTTCGATGTTTCGCAGTACCCAAATCTTCGAATCCTCTATATGGATAATAATCGCCTCAAAGATATTGGCGGCCTCGGCCGAGCGAAACAATTGGACAGCATTTCGACAAGGGAGCAGGGCGTAAAAGAATTCACTATCCCATCTGAGAGGATGTTCGAGGCCCGAAAGATCTACCTTTCAGGAAACCCACTCCGGGATCTGAGCTTCAGATTAGACTTCTTGAATTTACAGTATCTGGAACTTGCGTCAGCCCAGCTAACTAGCCTTCCAGAGAATTTCGGGGATCTTGTGTGCAATACAAGAGTCTTGAATCTTAATAACAATGCAATTTCAGACCTAAGGCCGCTTTTAGGAATCGTAAGATTAAAGAAGCTGCTGCTTGTGGGTAATAGGGTCAAAAGTGTGAAGAAAGCGGGTGCCGTGCTTGCGCATTTCCAGTCGCTAAGCTATCTCGATCTAAGGTAGGGGACGCCATCTGACCCTTCCCCTTCCATGTTTTTAGTCTATGTCTTGGGATTTTGTATAATCACTCCATGCCTCAACCACGCTTCAGATATCCTGCACCATTGAATCTATTGGCATGGCCGCTGACATCCACCTTTACTATCGTTCCAGAATGAACCCTCTCACAATAGGTTTCTATCCTGCTTCGTCCTCTCGCAGGTCGCTCCCTTCGCCGGAAGATCCTGACGAATACATAAAGGATCCTTTTACCATGGTGCCGGGCGACACTGCAAGTGATCGCACCTTCCAAGCGCAGATGGATCTTGAGTCAGCAGTTACAAGAAGGAGGTACGAGATTACGATTGGCCAAAAATGCCCCAGGATGAAAGAGTTGGATGGTTTAGAGTTCCGGGTGGGGGAGCTGTGGAGGGAGGACCACGTTCTGGAGGAACTCAAAAATCGGGACTTGGTTAGAACGGGGGATAGAGGCAATTAGGGCGAGTAGTATGGCGAACGGCTGCGGTGTGATGTTGGTTGTGTGATGAGAGGTCAATCAATTAACCGGTACGGTGACGATACCGTGCGGCGAGTGTCGTTAAAGGATAAGCAAGGGTTTTTAGTCGAATAGAAGACCAAGGGTGCCGGGGAGAGTTCAGGGTGTGTTAGTATTTACTCTGGTGCAACCCGGTGATATGGGGTACATAGAGACACCACATGATAGAGCGGATAGGAGCATTACGACATGCTCGGACGGAGGATATGTTAGGGCTTCCCTGTCCCCCAATTTTGGCAAGTTTCCGCATCGGTCCAGTCGAGACCATAACCCCTCAGCGGGTAATATTTTGAGACCCTTTTTGTATTATTATTATTATTATTATGGATACTGTTTTCGATTTTTCTATGGAGGGGTACTGGATTTCCTTTTTTTCTTTAACGTTTGGGGTGGATGGGGTTGGGTAGCACTTGACAGACGGAGTTTTGGGCCTGCTTAACGAAAGCCTTTGATGTTTATTACTACTGACATTTTTCTTATAATATTATTTCTTTTTCTACTACTATACTGTACCATCGCACCACTTCCCTTTTTTCCCTCTGATTTCCTGGCAGCGGCGCTACAGTGCCGGCATCCCGTTATGCTTAACGTCCTTGACAGGTTTCTTTGCTTTTTTCCTTCAGTGTCGTGATGCACGAGTATTATTTAACCTCAAAACTACAGTATTTCTTATGTCCCCAGTTGTTTTTAAAACCTTTTTTCTTCTTCTCCCCCTTTGTGGTTGCAGTAGAGTCTTGACATATAACACCCTGGCTGGTCTAAAGATGAATAAGCACATTCCTGGCCCATAAAAGAAATTCTATGCCGAGCAATGGTGTATTTTTCCAAGGGAGTTCATGTTTTAGGGAGTGGAGATATATCGAGCTTCATCATCAAGTGGGTTTTAGATGGCCAACCTGCGATGATTGGGAGCTGGTTATTCAAGCCTTGGAGACGACCTTTCTGGTGGGTAGCATATGAGGGGTACCGTGGACAGGAGGGTGCTACTGGGGAATAGCCAAGTTGGGCGCACAATATCCTTATCCGCAATGCTGGAGTTAGCTTTAGGGGGCGTTTGGCTGCGCGGTTATGATTTCAAATCGCAGCTTTGAAATTATTATCGCGCAGCCAAGCATCCCACCCCTTAACTGCTTATTTGAAAAGCTAAATTGTCTTTCTTTTACTTAGTATGATAAGTTTACACTGAGTTACTACATTGTATCGCAGTATATTGCATCCTACCGTGCACTACATAAACTTCCCCTTCGAACCTGAATTGTTACCGGAAATTTCTTTTTCTGCTTTTTTGTTTGGTATCATACCTTCTGAGTCGTCGTGGACGTTAAGCCCTGTGATGGCATAACCAGAAGGCAGTCATATCTACAACATTTCAGTATCATACCATACTTTGGCCCGCTGATGCCGTAGCTAGGAGTTAGGGCTTGAAATAGCGAGAGGTAATGGATTTGCGCATTTGATCATGGTGAATCTTATCAGTGTGCGCTGGACACCTGTGAGTTCAGGAATTGATACGATGCACCGGTGGCCTGAAAGAAAAGCCTTATCAATGGCATGGGTTCGGCACCCCCGGTTCTGACAGTTGTGCACTGTATTTCCGTGCACGGGGAGGCTAGAAGGGTGGATAAGGCCCGGGTTTCGAGAATGTATGGTAGAGCGGTATATAGAGTATCTCCCTCGAGAAGCGCTAGAGAAGGGGGTTACGGAGGGAAGGTTTGGGGAGGCTGTGTATTGGTCCAGATGGGCGAGTGATTGCGGTGATTGCTCTTGCGTTTCCAATGGTGTGGGGCGTGTTTGTCGTATCATACCATGATATGAGCTGTCTGCTATCTCGGGTCATGATCTGATATTGCTGTTTGAAAATTGACCAATTGTGTGCCCCAGACCTGCTTCCAGAATCTCTCTTTGCACGGTGTGACTTTGGTTTTCAAATCGCAATCGAAAATCGCGATGTGCTATCATAACACGCCCTTAACTTAGTATGTCGTTACCTCCCCCCACCAAAGCCGAAATATCAATAATAATAATACTTGTAACATGGGGTATGATAAGGAGGTCTACAGATCTACATGATTTTAGGGCAATCTTCCTCAAACGTTGGGCAGTGGTAATGGGACAAAGGAGTTGGGGTCTCCTTCCTCACCAATATTTCCTGATCGGGGGCCCGGAGAGAGTGGGCGGAGGCGGAGGCACGCTTAGGGAGGTATGATAGGGAAGGACGTGGGTGGTTTTTCTCCTTCCTTCCTTCTAGATTGGGGGGGGCTGGTGAGGGGAGGCATGATAATGGGCGTTTTCGTTTTGTATATTTACGGATTCTTTTTTCCTCTTTTATCTTTTCATGCCTTTGTTTTTGCACTTCTTTTTTTCTGCTTTGACCGCGCCGGTTTATAGGCAGTTTTTACGATGCCATGCCCGGTCGATCGATCGGCATGACGGGCCCATATCTGGGCGCTCTCCGCATGAATTCGGGATCCTGCCTTTTTGGGATTAATGCGTTCGATGGCATGGGATGGCATCCGTATGGGTTGTCAATGATCAGATGAGGTGGGAGAAGGGCGATCGCGGGCTCCTGGGAATAGCACGGGCCTGCGAATGGCCCGGAATGGACACCTGTGTGACAGCAGTCTAGCTTATCCGAGCAAAGAACGGATTTCCCGCAATATGTACATCATCCCCTCAACCGAAGGAGCGCATTGCCAAACCCAACTTTTGAAGCTGGAACAGCGTCACTCCAACTCACTCGCCCATGTACTCGTACTGTACAGTACCGTATCGTACTTCTCTCCGTCGGGCAAGACTACGTATGATACACCCCACACCACGCCCCAAGCGCCAGTCCCGAACCAACAACGGCAACACACTTCCCCTCCCAAGACATCCATCCACTCTCACCACCGTGCCCAACCAAAAACAGCCTAAACCCACCGCCTAAGCACATATCCATATCCAGCGCCCACAATGCAATCCACCTACCGCTCCCGTTATTGCGGATCACCGTTCCAAATCCCGGAGGCGAAAGAATTCCCAGCACAGTACCTGCTTACTGCGGGTGTTTCAGGGGTTACGGATTGGCTCGGAGGGGTGTTATAGTACAAGTACCGGTATTTTTAAGCGGGCGGTCAGTAGGTCGATCGACCGAGGGGGGGAATTTGTCCGAAGTGCGGGATGGGGGTTGCCAAGAGGGGGTATGCATCCGTGCTTTTTTAATGCGGGGGGACGCGGGTGAAGAGAGATTTTTAAGTTCTGACTCGCGCCGGCTTAGGATTTGACTGTAAATTACTGTACCACCCTATATACTCTCTATCCAAGCGCGTATGGTACAGTGCCGTGCCTGTGCGATGCTGCTTACTCATGCACTGTATGGTAACCAGCTGGTTGGGTGCGCGCGGTGGGAGGGTAAACTACTCTGCTGTACTCGCTTCCAAGTTTGGGAATCGCGGATGGTGTACGGGGGTAGGAGGAAGTGATTGGCTGTGCGTAATTTCCAGGCCTATATATCGTGCTCTAGCTGTCTGGATTGCCGTGTCCGGATTGGAGGCGGGATCTCCCAATATGGCTGGCGAACGGAGGTTGTGTCGTGTTGTACGGTACTCTACGCTAAAGTCCCGATACCGGTGGAGGTTTTTCCGAGCGATGCTTTTGAAGATATCTTGAAAATAGGCTTTGAGGGGGGAAAAAAAGCATTGAAAATTGAAAATTCACTTGGCATGTCTAAAATATGCCCCATAATATTATCATATTATTTATCTCAGTCTTTTTGTCGAGAGTTCGTACAGAGCTGTGGGCACATGAACCGGGTAAGGTCCATCGCAATGTATATTTTTCCCTGGCCTCGGTATCATAGCGGACTGGAGGACGTTCCTCATACCTCACTACGGTACTCTAGGAGAATGGAAGGAGAAAATGGCACACTTTTTCCATGCTGGTGCCATTACTTTTTTTTTTCCCCCCTTCCTTTTTTTATTCTATGCTGTTCCAGCCATAGAGGTTTGGGTAATGGCAACTCAGAGGCCTTCGCTTCTGGTGTATTTTGGCCCTCTGTCTGGTTACCGCATCAAACGACCCCTTTCGTATTGGTCTCGGGGTCCGAGTGATCAGTCGTGAAGTGCCACGATCGGGATCATCCGGTTGTTGGAGGAATCTAGAATACGGCAGCGGTACGAAGTAATTGGAGCAGGGGGGTCATGGGGGGACTACCAGTAGTGGGGCTGTCATGGCGGGGTGGAGTGGGCGTTTTCACTGTGGCATTTGGAGTGATGGCCTTCAAGGGGGTGGCATCTTGGACTTTGGTTGTATAGGAATTTAATTCGGTACTCGTACAGCATCGTGGCAACCTAGTGGAGTTCTGTTTGATATGGGCTTGTGCTTAGAAATTGATTCTCCTCGCCGCACCGGAAAAAGGCTCACTGGCAAGTGGGTACTTGGGCGCGAGTCAACACTGGAGATATATGTCGAAATCTATGACATATCACTCCAGCGCCATACACAACTCCGGCGCGAAATGCCAGGAGAACGTATTCAGCCAACCCATCGGCACTGAAGCGCGACGACACGGTAACAACAGCCGGGCAATCGACAGAAGGTGGAGCAATGCTTCATTGCCGGTCACGGTACCGGTGCAAGGTCTGTCACTTGACGATAGCCACCATCCGAGCATAACACACTACTACCCGAGCGCAGCATCTAGACCGGTTGGAGTCAAACTAAGCGTTGCCCCTCAACGTGCGAGCGAGAGTAAGACCCTTCAGGAAGCTCTTTCCCGGGGAAAACGTGGAAACCTTGTTAGAAATGATACGAGTAGATAGCACGGGGGGCACAACCTTCCACTTTTTCTCTTACTGAGTCACAACCTCACTCGACTGTTCTATCCTATTTCCGGTTTGATTGGAAAAAAAATGTTTTTTTGCGTTGGTTTTCATGTGTTCGGCAAGGAGCTCACGCACTAAATTTAAGATTGACTCTTGCTCATCGGCAATACCCAGTCTCCGAACCGCTAGTACGGTCTCGGTATAGTTTTGAGAACCGATGTGGTGCACTACTATAGAAACCCTCTATCATCATACCGGTACTCGAGTGCCCGAGTACTCGTACTCGTACCGGTACCGGCGTCTCTACTACCGGAGACTTGTCGTTGTCCCTCTCGGGTCGGGTACGGCAATGGCCCGGATATGACAAACGACTAGTAGTAATCACTTTTTATTTTATTCCTGATATCCTCCTGTTCCGGGCGTGCATATTATTCACCCCCCCCCCCACGCCCCCCGCCGAGCAAGATGGAACTTCTTTAGGGCGGTGAGATGACGAGACTACGTCATTGTGTTATATCGGAGCAAGGGATACCGTTAGACTAAGTTCACTATGGAGGGGCTTCAAGGGAATTTGGGTGGTGATTGGGTATCATGAGAGCAGCCACTAATTGAAAGTGCAGTGGGTGGCTGCATCTGAGTAGACTGACCCACCCGAATACGATCTCAGCTTGCGTTGGGGAGGTGGTGCTGTTGGTTAACTACTGCACCGTGCTTGCACTCCACTCTAGCAATGTAAACACCTTACCGAGGCATGCTGCCTCCTCCCAACTTTGTCACCGGCTTACGATGGGAAGCACTTCCACATTACCCAGTTTTCCCTCGCCTTCAAAATGCCCAGTTGAGGAGGTGGTGGGTGTGGCGCTGTGGGGGCGCAGGGCTACCAGTAACTATGAGTCGGCCGTGAACTAGTGGATAGCACTAGACTAAATTCACCGGTAATCTACTCGAGCACGGTATGCCTTCTCGTACAGATTTTCGATTGGCACATGTTGTGCTATGATACGCTGAACTTGAATGGGGATAGGTGGACTTATAGGCAGCCTATGAAAGTCCATGGAAAGTCAGTCTTGGCCCAAGCTAACTTATCGCACCCTGTACGAGTACGATACACGTAGAGTAGTTTTACCTAACTTAAACCCCGAAAAGTTGCTTCGGATACAAGCATCATACTGTACCCGGCATTCAGAACCTGAGCACGGGTGCAAAACTTTATATGGCGAATTGTCTGTGCGCATCTGAGCGCCCGTACCAAATTCGGACTCAAGCCTTCGGGTCCTTTAAGCGGAGTACCGTACCTGAACAGCACTCGTAGCACATGATACCGAGAGAAAATTTGAGGACACCCGACCTCCCCCAATCCATTATCCTCAAACTCGACACCCGCGTTAATAGTAGCTATCAAAGACTCGGAGCAGGAGTAGATGGAAGGGGAGAGCTCTACGGTAACTTGGTCGATGGGGGAATTAGATTCGCCGGGGGCCTGCAGCGTATTGTGTGGAGAAAAGGTAATATCGTAACTGGCGCTGTTTTTGGCATGTGAAATGATTCACTATTTCTCCGTGCTTAGGATAGGATGCCCTCGTGAAGCATTAGCGGGGGTTCTGGAAAAGGCTCCCTAGTTGGAGGTTTCGGTGGTATACGTCCTATGATACCGGTAGATACTGTGCGTGGAAAGATGACGTCTAGCTCAACGATCTCAGCTCACGTATCCACAATCCAAACCTAAAGATGCGCCACCACTCCATGCTAACCCTCCTTCGAACCTCGATCGAACCTATAACCGAGTGATACTCCATGACCGCCGTCCCCCTCCCTAGATAACCAAAACAATCAAACAAGCCCCCCCCCCCCGAAATAGACGGCCCAGGGAACGTAATACAGTAAAACCTACCCCAAAAATGCTCACCCGACCCATCTTCATAAACTCAAATTTACCCCACATTCAGACCTCTCACAACAAAAAGATCGACACGGCAATCACGGGTACATCAAACCACAAGACGAGGCACCGTTCGATCACGAGTGCGCTTTCTGGAATCTATGAAATGGCGAGGGGTAACTCAAAATATTGAGATGGGGAGGGGATACCGTACGTGAGCCCTCCAGGTCCAAGGAGGGGGAGGGGGCACAAGGAAGAGGAGGAGGGGAATGTAAAATTCCGAGGACCCCGGGAACCTCGGCGCAACTAGGGAGGGTGCGGTCACCGTGGGGTGGGCCATGTGGCATCTACTCCACAGTATCGTAGAGAAAGGTGCTCGATCACGGCCACGTGAACGCCGCCATTCCCTTCTTTCCATGTTCCTCACGAGGACAACGCCGACGACATCCCGTGCCATCCCGACCGACCTCCCCTCCCCCGGGAGAGTACGGGTGGTAGCTAACAAGCAACTCACCCTCCAACCCGCCCTCAGATCGCGAGTGACAATACATGTTCTAGTGAAGCCCTCGTTCAACGCTCACCGATCCGGCGATAGGGGAAAAAGGCACTTCTAGCTTACGCCTAGCGCATGGTGGTAAGGGGGAGGGGCGCATCTCCGGAACCCCTTAGATCAGGCGCTCCGGGCAGTTCGTGCTCGGGTATCATATCGCGGTTGGAAAGTGGGTTCAAAGGCTACCGTGGATTTGAGTTCGTTGGTCGATATTTTCACCTGCGGGAGGTATTGTCGGAACTGCCTGTACGAAATGAATGATATGTATGTTTAGCGCTGGGGAAAGCTTAATGTGCTGTTTCTACGAGTGCTAAACTTACTTGTTGCCTGCTGTACGGTGCCCCTGGGAGCAAGCGAGGACGGGTTGTGCCTTGCGCGTTACCGGGGATGAGAAGTGGGTCCTCTTTACGTTCGTTGGATGTTATAGTGAGGCGGAGTATCGTAGTTGTAATTGAAGTCAGATAGTATGTAAGTCAAGTGAGAATTATTATTAGGAGGTTCCAACCAGGCCTACCGTACAGTACATACTCAGCACTAGTGCTGTGTGCTATTTGTATCATGGATGAGTCTAAGAGTGCCACCATCTGCGAGTACAAAAGCGAGACAACTGCATTACCGAGTTTTTAGGTCGTTCGCTAAAGTTAACCGCCAGCACTGCAGCTAATTACTGTGAAAAGCTCCTCAGAACAGCAACTCTGCATCGCCGTTGGACACACGGTACAGCGTAGCACTATGGCCCTTACAGTACAGTATAGTGCAGGTATATCCTTCACCCCTATTACTCCTATCGTGATCACGAGCATGATATTTCCCCTATTCTTCCTCCTCCTCCTCCTCCTCCTCCTCCTCCTACCAATCATCCTCCCGTGACAAAACCTGCACCTGCCTACACTCCTATGCAACCCCCCTCACTCGACTCGCTTCCCAGGTCCATTCCGTCATACTAGTCCTATAACCAATTCCCCGCCACCACCCAAGAAGGCCTTCTCTCGAATAATAATAATCACTACCGCCGAAAAGCCTTTTGCGGGTAGGAGGAGAGAGAGAGAGAGGAAGGGGGTGGGGGGGGAAGACTCACCGCTAGCATATCCAATCCATTTCAGATCCGAACGGAGCGGAGCGGAAGGATCGAGAGGGAGCAAGAATTGAGGATTTCGGTGTGAGTTTTTAAGTTATCGTTGTCGAAACTATGATATACCGATATGATACTACCGGTAACATCGAGAATGGATTATCACAAACTCGATTGCTGGCTGGCTGGACTTTTCGGCAAATGAATATTTTCATCTTTATTCCACTTACCGAACTTGTATTGTATGCACTGGTACTGTATGTATGTATCATATCATAATATCATATAAAGCTGCACCCGCCTTCCCACGAAGATATTTACCGAAAATCTTACTTTTTTTTTCCCTTTCCCGAACGCCACGATGCGATCAGATACGTATTAGCCGCAACGGGCGAGTCGTGTTGAATTACCGGTAATTTACTTTCGAGCACTGTACGAGTACTGTACGTAGGAAGCGCGCGCTCATTTCATTCTCGCCCTGCGTGAAGCAGGCAAGCAAGAAAGCAAGCAAGAAAGCAAGAAAAGGGCATCGCCGACCACCCGGTCCCAAAACGTTCGTTGCCTTCTGGTCGGATTTCATAGTTAACCGACCATTGCATCATCGCCAACCCGGCCGTGTGATGCCTGAAATCCCTTGATTTTTTTTTTTTTTTTTTACGATACTCGTACCCGCACACTTCGCCCTTCCTCCCAAGAAAAAGGAAGTAAAGAGGGGAATCAGGGGGATAACCGGTAAGTTATCATACCGGTGAAAAACGTAAAAAAGATAATCTGGTCGCCACGGGTTAATTATTACGTATGATGGGATTATATATATAGTTCTACTGCCTTGATTGATTGGTCTTACGGGTACTGTGCAGTGGTCTACGAGTACGGTACGGTGCCGGTGCTGTATTCGAGCATGGCATTGCAGGAAAGTTCAACAGCCACAGGGCAGGTACAGCCGCATTCCCTACAATTCCCATACTCTTCCTTCCCTGTACTGTACGGGTACAGTACAGCAGTCTAGCCCAAGGACAATATTCGAGTACCCATCGACAAAAACAGAATAAGGCGGTTCTTACATGACAATTTCTGGATATATATATATATATATATCTCTCTGGGGACATTATAAGCATCTACCGGTACTCGTACAGTTACTGTACCGGTATCGCATTGGATTCTTGCTGAATAATAGAAAGGTACTCGAGTATTTGGAGGGATATGACAACTCTGTGGATGCCGCTGTACAGTACTTTACTCGTACGAGCACTTAGTACGAGTAGAATGAAGCGTACCGGTACACTACAGTAAGAGGGTCCCTGGAGCCCTTTTTCTTCTCCACGGCGTATGCAAGAATAGCTTACCGCACCCGTAGAAACGGTAACGGGCGGATGGGTGTGTGCGAGTCTGGATGGATGGCGAACCGGATCATTGTCACCCACCACTACACCATCACCGCCAGTCAAACCGCGAAAGGTGAGTCAGTAGCTGACGGCGAGGAAAAAAACTTGATAGTATTACACGAATGGAGGGCTCTGATGACACCGTTGAGTGGAAAATGATTTCGCCGTCTGTGTTGCGGCCTTTTCATTCCTGCTTGGCTTCCTTCGATTGATTGAATGAGGGAGGCTATTTCGCCTTCGTTGCCGAGCTCGGCAATGGACCGACGATGAGCAGGCAATGAAGGAATACCGGTATCGCGAAGGAAGGGCAGATATTATTATTATCTCTCGGACGGGAGATAATACAACATTCCCCCCCCCCCCCACCTTCGTCGTTCGTCATAAGGGACATTTCATCCATCCATTCCCTCACTCCCCCATCGCACAAACAAAGTAGACCAAGACCTCACTTCCACTCACCCTACTGTACCGGTACTGTACTGTACTTGTACGACAGCATTCCGGAAATTCCATGCGGACGTTCGAACAGTACTGTAGAGCTCTCGTACAGCAAGGCACAGTGGGAAGAAAGAGAGAGAACGAAGGAGAACCCAACCTTTCATTCATTCATTCATGCAAGCTTTAATACCGCCTTGTAATATATACGGTATGATATAACGGTATGATATTTGTATTGGCGTGGCAGCAGTAGTCCTAAGTTACTCAAGTACGAGTACGAGTACATAGTACAGCAATCAACTGCTCGTGTCCCCGAGTCAAGAATTGGCACCCATTCGCCTATTCCTCGGGGTCTGTAATACGGTGGCCACCCCAAAAAGGCTGCCAATTCTTGGTGCGGGGACACGAGTTCGTAGAGCGGCTGACACCACCCCACACTTCCGGGGAATTTTGCACCCCGCCTGTGGACTTTTCGCTTACATGATACCGGTATGATACCTTATCATAGCGTGTCGCGCTGAACCCAGCTTTGAATTAGTCTACCAGCACCCCACCATCCCACCCCGCACCCACCACACACTCACTAGGGCCACCACCGCCACCTTAGCCTCGGGACCTATGGTAGCCTCTTGAAAGTCTGTGACGAGATCCTGGGTTCCGAGGCTAAGGTAGTTTAACCACCACTACCTACTGCTGCCACGGGCGGGCAACGTTTTTTCAGCTCAACGACTCCAAGAGTCCCCCAGACCATGGCACTGGGGGAAGTTATTTTGCCTGGATCGCCCGTCTACCGGTGTGAGTGAGTTGAGTGAGTAAGGGCGAGGCTCACACGGAGGTCTAAAGCGGGGCGGTGGTGGTGGTGGTGGTGGTGGTTGGGAATGGTCGGGTGGATGGGGGAATGAAACGGACGGATGGATGGACGGTTCCGGGTTGAAATGAATAAGTACCGGTACTGTACTCGAGTAGAGTGGGGGGGGTTGCTTACTTTGCGGGTTTTTGATGATGATATTACCATACACAGCTGAACCGAGGGAATAAGGGACCTTTTGCGATCAAGCATCCAGAGTCAAATCCTAATGATCTGGTTGGCCCAGAACCGGATTTGCCTCACATCCAGAGTCCTTTCCGGAAAGTCACCAATACGGCGACCAAAAGGTCCACCACCCATCCATTATTCATATTATTCATTCATTTTTCATATGCGGTGTTTTGGATCAGCCGGACGGAAATACTCTACAGGCTCAGCGTGATAGATACCGTACTCGAGTATGATAGAGTGAGATACAATGCGATAGAGTGAAAAACAGGAAATGAGAGAGAGAGAGACCATGTGGGCCGGTCGGACTGGATTGCCGTTGCGTTCTCTATCAGCTGTGCTGGACTGGCTGGCAGCTGTGCTGTACTGTACTATACAGCGCTGAAGTGGTGATAAGTCGCAATCCAATCTATCCGAATATCATGCTCCCAACCGGCAATGTAGCGTATCATACCGGTACTCTACAGTACTGTACGGGTACATGGGCTCTCCTTTTTTAACCCTTTCTACGATAGCGCCCAGCGTATGATAATTCGCGAAGCGGCCTATGGTGTCTGGGAAGGAGCGCACCGTGGACCCTGAGGATTTGCTCCAGTAGGGACATGTTTTTCCATCCAAAAGGAGAAACCCGGAACCAGCAGAAAAATTTGGTAAGCGGTAGTCTATGATACTTGTAACCCCATAGTCTAATGCGATCTACGGTAGTGGAGTCGAGTGAGAAAAACCCCTCCGTGGAAATGAGACACAGATTTTACGCCCAAGGCAAAAAAAACTCGATACCGGTATGTAAAGAATATGTGTGCTTGTATTGGAGAGGATAGGTAGCTGAGGTGTGATACAGTGGGATATTCTAGCCTATTGGATCCAATTCGGAGCCCAGTCCGGGGAACGACAAAAAAAGCCTTTGTGTGATTTTGTTCTGCTCTCTAAACCTGCATTCCAATTCCATTCACACCCGACCCCCCCGCCCACCCCATCCATCCACCTACCGGTATCCATTCATTCCGCATCCATTTCCCCTCCCCTTCCCTTGGTCTACGAGTAGTAGCGCGCCTCCTCCACCACCACCGCCGCCTCCACCTGCCTGCTGATTCTTGATTCCCACTTACCTCCTTCTCCGCCCGCCTGCTCAGCTTGCCATGACTCACGCAATATATATCACCCATCCCCCACCTCTCCTCCATCCCACTTCCTCTCCTCCTCCTACCACTACTAGCACAATTACTACATCACTTCCACCACGCCACCCCAAACCCCACAAATGCCTATCAACCCATACACCATTCACACCCCAACAAAGTTACAGCCAAAATGTACCTGTCCACCGTTATGACCGCTCAAATCCCTGACGTGAAGCCCACACTGTTCGGCCTGTCATCTCCTAGATCCCCAACGAATGGGTATACCTGTGCGTTCCCATCATGGCCGAGTAGGCCCTGCCTCGACCGGCGTATGCCGTGGGAAGACGACGGCGACGACGAAGAAGAATCGCATGAGTGTGCTGGGAGGAAGGATGGAAGATGCACTTGTCCTACTGCTGTCGCCACCGCAGCGCCATCATCGTCGGCGGCGGAAAGATGGGATGGAAGATCAGTTTCCAGCACTTGTGCTTCTTCAACTTCATCCACCTCAGCACACGCAACAGGGGGAAAGGTAGAAACGCTAATCACCGGCTTCGAAAAATTACCCCTCCAACCCCGCTCTCCTAAGGCCCCCTCCAGACCAACGAAGTCGTTGTTGTCGTTGGCGATTCTACGAAAGGCGGGGGGGGATATGTGATGGAGCCGCATGGCATCATCCCTCATCATACCTTACCTATCACTTTTTTCCTTTTTTACCCCCATTTTCTTTTCCTATCCTTTTTCGTCCTGCCCTTTTCCGGGATTGAGGGGGAGGGGGGAAATGGGGTAATACCGGTAGAGTGGGGGGGCGTCTTGGTATTTATGGAGGGATGTCGGAGAGGTTTCTCCGATTCCCGAGTGAGGGGAACTTACCATATCATACCCAATAATACCGGCTGTAATATTACCGCACGAGTACAGTACCTTGTGAGTGATATTCCATTTCCTTTTTTCCTTTTTTTTTTTTTTTTTTTTTTTCTCCTCTCCCTCTCTTTCCATTCCCCCCCCTCAGAGTTTCACCGAAATGAATTGCGGGGATTTCTGTTTGTATGGCCATTGATTCAGGAACCTCCTGCCTTTTCCGAGTTGCCAGAACAACTTTTGCTGATGCGATTGCCGTGAAGTGTCAGCTTAACCGAATGAGTCCCCAGTTGGGTTTGATCAAGTGATGGATGATATCCCCGTTCCCATTACATTCGAATATCATACTCTCCTTCATCACCACACTCCGCGACCGATAGGGCACCTACCGGTACGCTGCGTTGCGGTTCACCACAACGTTACCACAACCCCATGAGACGAACCCCTCCCTTAGGCAACATCTTATCCGTGCAACCACCCCACAACCAACACCCAACCGCTGCGCCAAGAAATGTGCCTTGTCTTCTCTTCACCGCATCTCCCTCCCTCATCCACCCATTCATATCCCGTTCTAGCTATTCGTGGCTAGCGCAGGGTCTAGCCTACCTCTGCATGTTGCCTCTATCACTTGACTTGCGAAAGTCTTGTCACCCTTGGTCTCGCAATTTTGATATCCAGTTTTAGGTACAAATACAAGTACCAACCCGTGGATCCGAAATTGCACGGATACTTTCGTGGGGTGTATTACTCGAGTATGGGGCCATCTGACTGGGAGGAAAGGGTTTGGTGGCTAGGGTTATATGTGATGTGATGTGATGTGATGCGATAGATGGATACTTGTAGATACCGTGCCGTACCGTATTAGAGGCCGGCCGGGCTGAGGCAGGAAGGAAGGAAGGAAGGAAGGTACCCGTACATGTACTCGAGTAAAGTGTGATGCGTGAAGCGAAGCGAGGGCGCACGGATGGGGTGGTGGGGACGTGCTCTGCATGATTATTTTTTTTCCTTTTGATTCGACTTGTACCGGTACCGTACCGTACTAGTATAGATACTGTTATTGCTGGGGGGAAGATGGCGTGGATTGGATTTGCACAAGTATGATACTCGTAGCGAGATATCGTGCGGCGGCTTACCATGGATAGATGTTCTAATTTACCGTTCTGTATCATACTACTCAAGTAGTAGACCTGTACGTGTACTCATACTTAATTTATGGGTTAACTCGTCTTAGGAATTGATGGTAAAGATGAAGATGGGGGAGGAAATTTTTTTGCTTCAGCGTTGCCTGTGATTTCTACTGGGGTACTTGTATGTACTGTATCATACTCGAGTATGTGTGTGCTTGCTTGCTTGCTTGCGATGGAGTCTGGCATCATACATTCCTGCCTTATGGGGAAGGCTGGGTAGCTACTCCCGAAATACCGCGCTACCTAATCCACGAAAAGGAGAAGTCTGAGGTACCGTATTTATACCTACTCGAGTAACTGTGCTTTCTTACCATACCATAACCCTACCCCATCGTGAGCCTATCATAACTTGATCTAGAGCGAGGAAAAAAGTTCTAAAGGAAGTCTCTGTAACCCCCTACTCCCTCCCCCACCTTCAACTTCCCCCTTATCCCCCCCCCCATTCCTCCACCTATCGGCACCTCAACCCGGAAAGATTCCTTAATCTCCATATCAGTCTGATGGAATCTAGTATGATACAAGTACCTGTAAGAGTACTTCAGTATAAGAAGGAAAAAAACCAATTCCCGACCGACACTGATTTAGGCCAACCAGTAAGCTGGTATCACAATACGGTACTCGTACTGCGATATTATTATGATGGGTTTACAAAATAACTGCACGGTAGCGAGCGAGGTTCAACGGTGCAGTGCCCGCCGCAACACATAAGTTACCTAGTTTGTGAAAGACAAGGCAAAAGAACCAACAGGAACTACGATAACAAACAACAGAGACATTGTGGAAGCGTAAAGGATAAAAAAATAAAAAATAATAATAATAAAAAAGTAATTATGATAGGAAGCCACGAGTTATACCGCGTAAATTAATCGGCCAGCCAAAGGACGCGCGGGTGGGCCGGATGGCAAAGAGGAAAGGAGGAGAAACGAGGAGAGAAGGGGCGAATGATCTGCTGTACGTGTGAATGGACAGAGGGAGGGATGGAGGGGATGGAGGGGATGGAGGGATGATGGAGGGATGATGGAGGGGGGGCGAGCGGGAGGGCGTGTTTCAAGAGAAAAGTAATATGCACGGATCGGGGGGGAAAAAGTAAGACTGTTCGCAGTGAGAGTTTGTGATTCTGGGGCTTGGAGGGAGGGATTGCTTTTTTCTTCAGATTAGAGGGCGAAGTGGATGAGTGGCTACGAGCTATTATACTCGAGTAAGGCTTGCACTACCAGTATTGGTGGGGCGGATGGAGAGGAATGGAGAGATACTGTAGCCTAGATACCATATTCGTGTATCAGAGGTGGAGCTCTCTCTTTTTCTCTCTCTCCCGTCGAGTCACGGGCGGGTTTCCCGAGTTGTAAACTTTATGGAAGAAAAGGGCCACACGGTATGTATCATGCTGTGCGACTGCCACTCCCTGGCTCCAACCCCAGCAATATACGGTACTTGTACTCGTACTGCTCCTTATTCGGCAGTAAAAAGAAGAAGCAAAATACCGTGTCGTATTTTACGATACTCGAGTAGAGTTCTTTCTTTTCTCTCTTTCCCTCTTTCTCTTGACCGCAGAGGAGGAGCGAAGTCCGTTCCGAAAAAAAGAAGTCGAGCCCAATCGCAAGCTCGAACACCGCCCCACACGGCACGGAACTTTTACACACGAACTCATCTGAGCTCTTGGATTATGGCAGGCCATCTTATCGCGAGCGATCAAACATTCGGCATCCCTGCGGCGTCCGCGTGCGAGGAGCAAGACAATTCGCCCCGCATCACGTTAATTGCGAATTTGAGATGGCGCTTTCGCAGAGACACTCAATATGTTCGAGTGGCTCATTGTATCATGCTTTTTTTCCCCTTCTGAGCTTTTCTGTTACAAGCCTCGTTGCTCTCGCACGAGCACTCTGGTCAGCTACTGCCCAGAACAGCAATGAGAGAAGGAACTACTCGCACAAAAGAAGAAGAAAAAAAACATTCATATTATGATACCTGTTACGGGTCCGAGCCCAGTCTGTTGAGGTCTCTCAATGCCTAGATTATTAACCTTCGCTAATCTTTGTGAATCTTTCAATCATATCATACCTTGTTTGCGTTTAAATTGCCTGCCGGAGGTACCGTATTTGTAGATTCGGCAACCCTGCACTTTTGCGATTCGCTCTTGAAGCGACCTACCGATGTAAAAAGATGACATATGGACATAACACAAAAGTCTGTTGACAGGATTCGTCTCCTGCGGGATCCCCCGTACGAGTACTCGTACAATGATGACTATGATGGTCTTGTCGGCACAGTAAGGACTAACCCAAATACGAGAGCAGATCGAGATGTAAAAAAGTTGCGGTGAAAGCGGTCCAGTGCTGGGACTTACAGATACTTGGGCAATGCCAAACAAAAGAGCCGGGCTGGTAGTTCCGGTGTTGAGACAAGATTTTGCCAAGATTTCATTCATCTCGACCTCATTTCACTTCTCGAAAGTAAATAAGAGAGATTTAACCTGGGCATTAGCATTCGCACAGCTTATTCTCTTCCGGTGGACTACCGGTATCTCTGAGTTGGTTAGTGGTCTTTTTCTGTTGTATTATTATTATTATATTGGTCAACGTAGCTGAAGCAAGGAAGGGAAGGTCGATAAGCCAAGATAACGGAATCGATAGCTCGCTTGGTAGTTAGATGCGAAGTGCGGTGGACTATCTGCTCTCGTTTCCGCTGGTACTGTAATTTATCGTGGGGGTGGAGGTTGGGATAGGGGGAAGGGGGAGAGAAAGGGTCCCAGGGTTTCGTCCATACAATATTGTTTGTTTGGTTGTTAGTCTTGTGCAGGGACAAATGCTGAGAGCGGGGGTTTCAAGAGGGTTGTTCTGCTGTCCGGAAAATAATGTGGTTGGGGGTTGATCAATTGGAGGGTGGGCTGGGAGGTCTCGGAGGGGGGGGGTGTTAGATGGGGGAAGGAAGTGATGAAGGAAGGAAGAGAATGGATGTCTGGGTGGGATTACCGTTTCTCATCGTCCCCTTCTATTCGTTGTGGACCTTACCCTACGGTACTCGTACTCAAGCTACTCATGCAGCCTTCCCTTTTCGATGAATCTTGGTATCATACAGAATTGATACTAGTGGGATCAAGTGACTTCAAAGGCACCCGCAACCGAATTCTGCGCCGCCAATCTGCCATTCGAAAAAAAAAAAAAAAAAAAAAACAGCCCAATTACGATGCCATGCCTTTACGATGATAAAAAATCCTAAAAATATTAGGCTCTTAAATCGGTCGCACGGTTTCTGGGGCTTGGCGGAGGAGTGAGTGTCGTGGTTTATGATGCCGCGCTGCGCGAGAAGGAATTGTGGGAGGGCGTTCCCTAGCATCATATTATATCTAGCGGGGGAAACTCGGAGTACGGTACTCGTTTGCAGAGCTCTCTGTAAACGGAAATTCGGGGGAGTACAAAAAGATTGGGGGAAAAAAAACAAAAAGAATCATGGCGGTGAAACATTTCCAAGACATACAGCGTACTCGTACACGAGCGTGCGATACGCACAGACTGTATGGGTGAAATACGGTACTCGTACCGGCACGATAAAAATTCAGATCGAGGAACCCGCCAGGCTCACGAGCGTGGCTCCAGAAGCAGGTACTGTACTGTCGAACTCTATAGCTGCGCTGTAACTGCGCGAACGCCAGGCCGACCGTGGACGGAGCAACGGTGGAGTATCTATGGTATCGACCTTGGGCTGGAATATCCTATCTACGGCAGGCTGCTCAGAGTTACACTGTCATTTCGTCCGCTGGCGACTACCGGAATGTTATGGTTGGAAGTCAGGCAAGCAGGCGAGAAGCAGGGAGCAGGGAGCCTTTACAACTCGTGAGCGACATTGTTGCGGCCCGTTATTTACCGTACTGGTACCGTACCGTATTGTATCAGTAGAAGGGACTACGGTATCATGTTGTGCGAGTATGATGGAATGGATATGCGATGGGATACCGGTACGTAGGACAAAGATTTGGTACCTGGAAGTGACATAATGGTTGGGAGGATTCGGTGTCTGAGTTCCCCCGTATCAAGGGTATTCCCTCGTCACTCGGAAGTACCTACCTCCCGCTGCGCTAAGAAAGCAAGGAACCAAGATCACGAAAACAACCCCCAAGCAAGAGAGTATATGTACGCGCACAATATCGGACTCCAACCCTGCGAGTCAGCTCAACGACATCACCGCATCCTCCGAAATGACCCCCCCTCGCATTCTTCATCATCCAACCCCGTTAACTTGCCTTTTAGGCGCTGGGGGGTTATGAGTTACTCTACTATTAGCACGGGCCGGGGTGAATTTGACAAGGTTGCCAGGGGGGCCCTGGCAGAAGTCCAATTAAAAGGGAAAGGCGGGAGGAGGAAAGAAGAAAAACTCTACAAATGGCGAGAGCGTGAGAGGAAAAACAAGGGATGATATCGATATCCCGTCGCTAAAGCAAGATTGATCTGGAGTGCAGGGCAAGGCAATGCGGGCATCCAGAAGAAGACAAAAGAAAAAAAAGAGGGAGCACACAGGCTACAGGTGGTATCGTACTCGAGCACTCTGTGGATACGATTAGCGGAAGAAGAAAAAAAATGGAGGCAGGGCCACTGTATACTCGTATCGTACAATGATAAGAATGAGTGAGTGAGAATGGAGGATGGCGGGGGGGGGGATATGAGAAGAAAAGAAAAAAAAAAGGACTCTTTTCTCTTTGCGGTACTGTGAAGCAACCCTTGCTCTCCGCCGTGTTGCGCAGTAGCGGCCGCCTTCCATCTGCACTCGCACGTGCATGCATCCAATCCCAGCCCGCCCTCACAAAATCTCACTTGCTCATTCACGAGTTTTAAATTGTGATGGTTCGGAGGCAGCGACGACAATACTCGAGTAGCTTCCACTTCCCTCTTTCATAGCCTATGGATATTCTTTGTCACGAGTTTTTTCATTGTTTTTTTTCATCTTCCTCTCTTATTTTTTTCCCCTCTTGCTACAGGGGGGGGAAGCTTGTCGTGAGCGGAAACGGCCCTTGTCAACCGTCCATCACCGGGTACTGGTATCAGTAGAGAGATCAGGGTGCTTTCCTATCTGTCTGATACCGGTACTGCATACTGTACTTCCGGGGGGGGGGGGGAGGCGGTGGGCATGGCCCTTTCAATGGCCGACTTTGGTCGCTAGGCGCCTGGAGTGCCGGTGTGTAGGCTCTACGGTACGAGCACTCGTAGCAGGCAAGATGTATGGTATCCGGTAACAGGGGTGGTGAATTTGTATGAGCGCTCATCATACGCACGATATACAGCATTTTGCGAATGCCTGTTTACCGGGTGCTTCTCGCCTGCTACGAGTAACTTATCTGTACTGTTCGACGAGCGCATTAAGATAGTCCTGGGGCGGCATCTCGAAAAATAATTATTCGGCTGACGTGAACTGGGGAATCGAGGGTTAGAAGCTTTCTGTGGGTTAAGTGTTACAAGTGGGGCAGCGCAAAATGCACAGATTGCAGACGGCGGAATATGTAGACGACTGGTTTTGTATTGCGATTGGAGGATGGGCACTTGTCGTCTCAGGGGTCTCATCGTATCAATCAAGACAGCAATAATTTTCAGATGGTCTGAAGATTCTATTCCCGTGAACCTCTGTGCAATGGCATTGCGAGAAGGGCACTTTCGTTAAAATCACTTGTTCTTGCTCACCACAGCTCCTCTAAAACACGCTTTGTCTTTTTTTGGAACTTAATTAGACTGGCTTTTTTAGTTTCTATCCGTGGGACGAATTGACTCCCTCCAACCCTAGTCAGAGGCGGCGGCGACCGAAGTCATTGGTGCATAGCCAATGGCGAGCAGCCCAGTAACCCAGCTCGTTAGCCAACATGAAGGCGATCCTATGCCTTCGCCGGGCACAATATGGTCGTAATCCGGCCACTGCAGGGGCAGGGAGGTGGATATGGATGTTCCTTCTGTTTGAGTTGCACCGGTACTCGAGTATTGTAGCTCCGCTGTTCATGAGTGCCATCTTTTTTTACCTTGAACCGACACCGAAATTGAACATTTTATGGCCGACCACTTCTTCTACTTAGAATTGGGCATTTGTTGCGAAGAAAGAGGGAAGAAGAAAAAGGGTAAGAGAAATGATTTTATTTTGTGATCACGATCTTCTCTCTTCGGCCATTTCTGTTTTCATCTTTAGTACGCCTCACAAACTACCCACACAAAATACCGGTGCCTGTTAAATATCCATCTCTATGCCACGATATCTCGCTCCCCTCCACCAACTCGCCCTTCAACATCCGCCTCACATCTTGTTCCTTCTGGGACCTGCTTTTCTCTCCCTTATTAATAACCCATTGGAGTTATCTCGTGTTGGATATCCGGATCCTTTACCCCCCCCCCCACCCTTCACCCCCCTTCGATCTCCCTTTTTTCCTTTTTTCCTTTTTCCCTTGACATCTTAAACAAATTTTTTCTTTTCCTCTTCTCCCCCTCTCGCACCACTCACCATAATCCGCATCCGTACATCCATACCCAACCCACCGCTCTCTGCATTGCCCTGAGGAACCGTCCGTCTGGGTGGACACATACATACTGTACTGTACATGGTACACACACACAAGAACGTACATTAATCCTTACTCAGGGCGTGTGCTGCAGTTATTTGTGAGGGGGGGTGCGTAACGGCCCATTGATCTCCCCTCCCACCACCACCCTGCCTATATTGCGTCTACAAAAGTAGCGTGGCCCCCTCCCTCCCCCCCACCCCCCTCGAGCCTTTCCTTCAACGTGAATCCCTTCGAAGGCAGCGCACATCCGAATTGTTTCCCAACATGTCTACCCCCATGAATTCCAGATCACGTTCGCACTCTACGAGTCCTGGGAAGTCGGTAGTCATGCCCTCACCTTTATCAATCCGAAGTGTTGAGGGCTTGAAGATAGGACCTAGACTTCAGCCCTGTGCTGCAACACCAACATTCGTACTGTTCGCCCAGGGCACTTCGATACTGTGTCTGCTGTACGACTCGCTGGCGCTGGAGAGAAGGTTTGAAGGACATGTGGAGGATATTACATTGATAGTTGCCGACAACACCAGCGAAGATGGTGTGGGGAGGATAGTTAGTGTGGACGCTTCGAAGCAGGCAATTGTTTGGGACTCGCATACGGGTGATGAACTCGCTCGGTACAATGCATTTGAGGAGATCAAGGTGGCAGCGTGGATGAAAAATGGGAATTTAGCATTCGGTGGGTTCAGCTCTTGTTGCGACTTGTGGGGAATTATTTCAAAAGATAATCCCTCGGGTAACCTAAAATGCACACTGACCGTTCCTGCATTTTGATTGTTGAATTCTAGGCGACTCTATGGGGAATGTGATATTATTTGACCCATTAACTTCGGAATCGATATCTGCCAGAACAATATATGATCCATTGTGCTCCATCGCGCCTGGTGCAGATTGCAAGACTTTTGCCTTAGGGTATGCTCTATTTTATCCATTTTGTTTCCATTGGTTTATCCATTGCCCCGGGAATTTTTCTTCTTCTTTCTTCTAAAGATGCATTCTGACGGCGCTTTCTGTAGCTACACCAATGGCTCTGTTCTGATTGCTGCGTTATCCCCTTCTTTTATCATCTTGCATACTCTCACCACTACTTCGCTGCAACCTTCACCCATCGCTACTCTGGCATGGCATGCATCTTCGTCTCGTCAAAAGTCTGACATGCTTGCGACACAGACGAGGGATGGGGATCTCAGGGTTTGGAGTGTGCCAAAGTCATTAGATTCCGAAGAGGGTGCACGAGTGGTCCGCATTCTGAAAAAGCCCGACAGCAATAGAAAGGGTGATAATTGGATGGGCTGGTCACGTAACGGCAGAATCGTGCAATATTCGGAAGGGTAAGCGACACGAACAAGAACCCCTTTTAACTGAAACCTTGCCTAAAATAGACATACGGGCTCGGGAGGTGGAGGGGGGGAAGGAGGCCAGGGGAGTGACCCCCATTGCAAGTGCTTTAAGCTAACAACTATTTTTATGATAGCGAAACAACTGTCTGGGATGTTCGAACTAAAAAGGTTACCTGGGAACGAGTAGGCACTTTGGATAATGTCTGCGGAATCACAGTTTTTGGACCGAAGGGTGTGCTTTTCACTTTGGGAAAGGATGACACCGTTCAGCAGTTTGCATTGTACCCGCCTGCTCTTTTGGCAAACGTTCAGCATATTCCTACCGTCCCTCCTCCTTCGCCGCCTGTATCTATCGAGGAGAAGAAGGTCGTGGAAGAGGAGCAATACGAGGGGGTGTTCCAACGCCCCCTCAGCAGGGAGGAAGATGAATACCTTAGGGCTACTATGTCGCCACTCGGGCGCATAGCTCATGAATTGGAACAATTGGAGAAGATGGAGGATGAGACTGGGCTTGGAATCACAAATCTTGCGAATGTTTCGCCACAACCGCGAACTGGCTCATTTAGTACGCGATCTTCGGGTGGAGCCACTAGCAGAGGTCATCAGCATAATGTTTCAACATCATCAAAGGGCACTCAGCGCTCGAGTGGCGACAGCGAGTTCTCACAAGCGACCTCAGTCTCTACAGGCCGTAAAAACTCATTCGGTTCTACAGGTGCACCCATGCCTTCCCCTTCGCGCCTCCCCCATCCTCTTCGGCAGGAAATCCACCAAAGCCCGGATGAGGCGAAGACGGCTACCCCGCCTCGGGATATCGATTTATTTGCCGGTTTGAGGGCGAGACTCGCATCTGTTACGTATCAAAGCCCACGGATCGGATCGCCGAAAAGTAACATGTCGGAAGATGACCACCGCCAGGAAATGCTTTTTTGCATCTTTGGATGGAAGGGCGACATCGAACACTTGATCCAAGATCAACGTGCGTTTCATCCCATGTTTCCCCGGTCTACCTTAACAAGCGCGCTGACTTGAAACACGCAGTCGATTCTGTTGATGCCCGCAGCATGAGTGCCGTAATCCTGCGCATGTGGCTGGGTGACCTGGATCAGAATTCGCTATCTGTGTTACTAGGCGCCGATTTTTTCGTTCCCGGGGACTGGGTGTTCCTTGCTTTAAGCGCGATGGGTTCGTTTTTCTTTACTTGCTTTTTTTTCTTTTTTTTCTTTTTTCACTGTGCCTTCGCCTTGCATTCTTTGCTAACGTAATAATCTGCAGATGGACAAAAATCTTGGAATCATGTTGTGCGAGCGTTCGTGATGCGCCTGCTACAGAAGGGAGAACTGCATACTGCTGTTTTATGTCTGTTAGCCCTTGGTGACAAGAGCGATGCGGTAGAGGTTTACGTCTCGCATAAGAAATATATGTAAGTGCACTCGGGTACACGTGGTAGGACCATATTAACGGTGGATTAAAGGGAAGCGGTGTTACTGGCATCGTTACTCTGGAAGAGGGATTGGAAGAAACAGTCTCAGCTTGTAAGGAAGTGGGGTGATCATTGCGCTGAAAATGCCGAGGGCGCACTTGCTGCCAGATGGTCCGTTTGTCAAAATTAAGCTCTTCATGAAGTATCACTCTGACTTACAACTAACAGTTTCGCCTGCGCTGGAACTGAAGCACTACCTGCTGAGCGACCAACTCCTCCAACTCGCACACACTCTCGCTCAAGATCGGAGACTGAGTCAATTCAGAATTTTGTTCGTGGTCTACCTATCAGTGCTCCAACTAATCCCCGGGCAACCTTGAGAATGACCCCAAAGAACTCTCCTCTGAAACTTATCACTTCGTTTGTGGCTCCTCCTGCTGATCTCATACCACGCTCTTCCACTACCTCGCCCGTGGAGGGAGGCAAGATGGCCTCAGTTAGCCGCTTCTTCGGTTGGGCAAGCGACAGGAATGGAGCGAAAACCCCAGTTTCTGCTGTTGCAACCCCGATTGCCATGTCGGCCATCTCACCGGGAGCCGATATCGCGCCTTGGAATGCCAGACGTGATCCGTTCGCTTCAATGTCTGCAAAGACTGCCATTCCATCTTCAGCTAAGCTCGCGCCAGTTACTGAGATGTCTCCCGATGAGAAGACGCCTAAACAACTTCAGCCACCAATCGAGAAACTTGCGCCTCCTCTACCAGAAGAGAAGGAGATGAAGGTCTCGTCCCCTACCGAGGCACGTAACTCCGGTGGATTTTCTGAGAGTTTGGGGCCAATCACTCTCGGTGATTATCCCCACAGATCTGGCGACAATACCCCCGCAATTGCGTCAGGAGTTGCTAGCCCCGTCGTCACCCTTGGTCAAATTTCAAAGGCGAAGGCACCGGTATCTCGAAGGGCCAGTCCTCCAATGGCTCCAGCCCCAATGCCATCACTAGCGCCGAAGTCTCCCACTCCCCCAATGTATCGAGCTCCAGTGAGCCCTCTCCCAGCTCCACCTCCTGAGGCTTTCGGTAACAATGTCGGAAGGCTCAATGGTTCTTCGCGGAGGGAGCCCACAGGCCTGCAGATCCAGTGGCCCCCAATGGACGATGTTATTCGGCACGCAGCTCCAACCGGACATAAGCGCACTGGTTCTCTTACTACATCGCATCTTCCGCCTCACACAGGAAAATCCATTAGCCGCCTGCAGCCGCAAACTAATGCTTTTGATGGCCCACTAGACGTCGTAGACACTGTGAACCACAAACGGTTGGATTCACAACGCGCTGCCCCACTCGGAACGGTCAGGCGCAGAGCAGAGTCCCCCGATGTCCGTGGTAGAGGACCAGCAAGGCACGGAAGTAGGGAGAGATCGAGGAATGGTCGAGGGAGACATGAAAGTCGAGAGAATGTCAATCATCAGCGTTCGCCTTCTAGCCCGCTACCGATGTCGCCACAAGCTAGGCTCTATAGAGAGGATATTGAGGAGGAGGATCTCCACGAAGGGGTGTTTGAGGATGAGAGGTACTATACCGATCAACGTGGTACAAATCGGACAGTGAGCCGGGGCGCAAGGCGTGATGTCAGCGCTTCTGGGTCGAGAACAAGAGGTCAGGACGCGAGAAGACTGGAGCCAAATATGATCGAGTCTCCTTCCGCTTCGGCAATAATGCCACCTCAAGCACATCTCTATCACGACGAAGTAGCAGTGGTTGACGACTTTGAAGACGAGAGGTACTATACGGTTGCCCTACGCACCGAGTCGGGGGGCCGCGGCCGATCACATTCCCGAAACCCCGGTGCCTCTGCCCTCAGATCGCCGTCCAGTCCATTGCCAATGTCACCTGGGGCTCAAATGTATGCTCAAATGGCCGATGAAGCAGAAGCAGAAGAGCGTCTGGCTAGGCGCACCATTCGTCGCACTCTCCGTGAGGAGTCCCGAAATCGCGGCGCCAGAGATCTTCGTAGATCTAGATCTGAGCGAACACTTCGCCAGTGGAGCGACCAGATTGAGAGAGTGGGAGCTGTGGCCCGGCGGCCATCCGTCTCGGGTTTGTGTTCTCGAACCGTATCAATCCGTGGAGCAGGTCTGCCGGCTACGCCCCGTGCCTGGAAGAACGAACTCGGCGGTTCCCGCGCCGGGTCTCGCGCTAATTCACCTAACCCAGGAGCCAGGGGCCGCTCTCCTGCATTGACAGGTACAGCTAACTCAACCCCACGTATCGGTACCCCAGGTGTTGGTCGCACCATGTCACCCGCACCCCTGTCTGGCGGCCGAACAATAACTCTCGAAACAGCCCGCGCGAACTCCCCCGCTCCTCGAACACGCACCCCCGGATCCGGTAGGACCCACTCTCCGGCTCCCGGCAGCGGTGGAAGCAGTCACTCCCGAGGACCCTCCGACTCTGGAGCTCAGCCACCTCTTGGCCTCCCTGCGCAACCCGGAGTCATGAGAATGCAAAACTACTATTACCCCGGCAGCGACCAGCCGGTAGCAGACTACGAGCAGATTTCTTCCCCCCGCGCTCCGATCCCAGAGGTCCCACCTCTCCCGAACCCGTCGCACATCCGCAAAACCTCTGACTCACAACCCGCGGGATTCAAGCCGCTGATCCGTCACCTCCGCCCCCAACCACCCCCTGATTCCCCATCCCCGCTTCCAAAAGACCTCCCCGTCCACCCTGCCCTACAGGTGCATCTCGACATCTCCACCCAAGGCCGTAGCATCCGCCGCGCGCAAAGGGAGGATATGAGTCCTATCGACAATGTTGAGGAAGAAGCAAACATAGTAGTCGGCATCGAAGGCGAGGCTTTGCAGTGGGACTCGCCGAATAGCCTGCACGGTCGGCACCACCAGCATTCGCATTCACGCTCGCATTCGAATTTAAACTCCCGACATCCAACGCCGGTGGCTACGCCTGAGATGAAGCAGTTGAGGGGTCACGGCGCGAGCCCAAGCCTGGGGAGTATTGGGAGTGCGGGGAGTAGTAGCGACCGAGCTACAGTTTCGTCGGTTGAGGCTATAGGGAGTTTGAATCAGATTTAGGGTTTTGTATTTCCTTTTTTCTTTTTACGCTAGTTTTTTGGTTCGTTTTGTTTTATTTCTCGTTTTGTTTTTGGTTCTATCTTGGGTGGTGTTTCTGGGCGGATCGGACGGATGGGATTGGATAGGGGTGTAAGTAGTTTGTGGTAGATGACTTCTTCTTTTACTGCCTATTTTTTTTTATTAGCTTGGGGTTTGTATTCGGCAGTGGTAGGGCCGTTGTTAATATTGATTGATGGGCTATGTGCTTTTGGCTGTTTTTTTGTTTTTTTTTGCTTATTTTTTTATATATTGTTTGTCTTGGAGCATATGAAATTTGTACTGGTTGAAATTATTTTATACGACGCCATTATGTTCCGGCTGAGTGGCTGTGAGCTCAAGATAGATATCTATTCGTGCCAGCGAAAACTTGTCTAGCTTTTCTCCTAGGAGCGGTAATTTGCTAGAGCGGACTTACCTAGCTACTGCAAATTCTGAAAAGTGAACATACCAGGGGTAAGACCATAGGCCTTCCCGGGGAAGCCTCGTTCATATTCGGACCACCGGAAAGGCTGGCTGAGTGATTGTGGGTGACTTGTTTGATATTTCTGCTCGGATGATGGGTTATTATTCCTTGGGGGGTGTAAAATAGTAGAATTCACAGCTAGCTGCGCTAAGGCCAGGTTGGGTAGCAATTGCCATACATAGCTCTATTCGGTCAGAAAATCGGGTTTTTAGCCTTTTAGTGCTCAAATGATTCGGAAACCCTTCCTTCACTTAAATATTCTCAGAAAATCACAGAGCTCAAATAGTCCAACCAGGCGCGGTGTCCCTTGTTGCGAATTTTACCGTTTCGCGCCCCCCAAAGGGTAGGCTTTTTTCTTTTTTTTTACGAATTCCTCTCCTTGGATAGTCATCGCTGTCATCAGTCTCGCCAGGGTGTTCTCAGCTGCTGTATCCCCGCCCTCGTGCACCGGGTGAGCAAAGCGCCCACAACCCAGCTGCCAAGGGTTCTCTGCCATGAGGGGATTGGGGCCTCCGTTTACGCCTTCAAAATCTATCCTTCCTGCTTATGATACCATGCATGAGCCGGGCCTGTCGGAGCTTCTTATGATTGCATAGGGGAGGAGTGGACGAACAGAAGAGACGGACAATAGGTGAAACCATGAGGAGACCCGCTTGTTAGGGTGTATCTCCGGAGAAGTCTGTGCTCGACCTTTGCCTTCCCCTCAGGGCCCGGGGGATTGTATAGTATCACGGAATAGAATAGCATCTGGACTTTATACTTCTCAGCTCGTGAGCGGGAGTTCGGAAACCGCGATCTTGCGGCCAAAGGCGTTACATTGGACTCGAGGTGAGCTATTCTATGTGCTAGTATCATAGCGAACAAGATACAGTCGGTATGATTCCCTGGAATGGCAATTCAAGAAGAAGGAAAAAAATTAATTTAACAGCCAGGAGTATTATCAGGTTTTCCCAAGGTACTTTTTTGTATAATTGGGGTATGAATACTCTATTACTATGGCTTTCAATAATGATCCCCCTGATAGACCAGCGTTTTTTTGTGGGGGAACCGAGAAACCCCCAAACCCAGCGCTATTACTGCTAATGGATGAGGAGAAGAAAAATAATAATAATAATTATGATGAAAAATGGCCCACGTAAGAAGGGCATGCTAACGCAGTAATCTCCATTGCCCACTCGCTGTTTAACCCTTGCAGAATGTCTGAGTTACAAAGCAGCTCTAATTTCGGGGTCGTGTGCGATAAGGTAGGGGAAAGATCACTGGCAATACTGGGCGGGTTGGTGAACATGCTGGGTACTATAGGACACACTCATTGCGATACCAGTCAGTGGTCACCGGGGGTCACTCGGGGATGCTTTCCATTCATGTCCCAAAAGTATGATACGTCACCACTTGAATATGGCAACTGGCATTGCGTATGATATGTAATGTGATAGTGTACTCGAGTATGATAGGCAAACGACCAACACACTCTGAAGGTCAATCAATAAATAGCAATTCTGTTATAATACTGTTACAACTTGATATTGTTCCAATCGCAAACGGACAAACAAGTGGACAAGGATACATATACCATTCAACGGTCAACGTTGATAGCCCACAAAAGAGAAAAAAACAAAGTAAGAGTAAAAGTAGAAAAAAGTAGAAAAGAAAATTCGCAAGATGACTCTCAGTCTAAATAAAATTCTATCTGTTCTGGTCAATTTCCATCCACCTCTTGGCGCCCTTACATATAGCTCAACTCATCAAGGTCCCCAATCTCCAACTCTCCTATCTCCTCGGTTTTCTTGCTTGTTTTCCCCGCGGCACCCTTCCGGGCCTTTGCACTGGCTGACCTCGTGAGCCTCTTGGGAGTGGAGGGGGGTGTCTTGGATGTGATCTTTCGGGCCGTCTTGGCACGTCTTTTCGGGGTTTCCAACGGTTCTAATTCTTCGCCTTCAGTGGACAGCTCATGGTGGTGATCGTCACTGTCACTGTCGCTGTCGTCGTCGCTACTGGTATCGACCTGTCTTCTCGATGCGCCGACCGTTTTTGCCTTCTTCTTGCCTTTTGCCTTGGCTGACTTGGGGGTTTTGGTTTTCTTGGTCGTGGGCAGTTTGGAAGGAGGGTTTCCCTTTACCTTTGCACGTTTTCTGGGAGTTTCGATTTCCTGCTCGTCGGGTTCCCGTGAGCGTTTGGCGGGGAGTGCGCCAGGACGCTGCGCACTCTGGGGATGATTTCTTGGGGATCTTCTCGGGGTCGCCGCTGGAATGTCAACTGCTAAATTTGCGGATTTTTTGGTCTTCTTGGGAGTCTCCTTGGGAGTCTCCTTGGGAGACTTCTTGGGAGACTTTTTGGGAGACTCCTTGGGAGACTTCTTGGGAGACTTTTTGGGAGACTTTTTGGGAGACTTTTTGGGAGACTTTTTGGGAGACTTTTTGGGAGACTTTTTGGGAGACTTCTTAGGAGACTTCCTGGGTGGGGTTTGGTCCATGTATTCGGAGGTGGTAGATTCCTGCTCAGCCATCTCTTCACCGCGTAAATCTGAATGAGCCTCCGGTGATTGCACACCTTCAGGCCCGGAAAACTGAGCTGCCAGGGCCCTATTCGATGAATGATTGGAATCCCACTCCGGTAGAGCATCCCGGGATTTAGTGGGAGGAGCCAGAGGAGGGATCTTCAAGGGCTGCTTCACTAATAGCGGGTCCATATAGACAGTGAACGACTTCGCAGGAGACTCCTTGGTAGTTGTTGAGAGCGGGGGTGAAAGGACGCCACTATGCATATGGTTGATTGGAGCAGGGGGGCCTTCTTCATCGTCGATCTCTGTTGGCCCAGAATCGTACGAATCGTAATTTTCGATCGCGGCGGGATTGATTGATGATGCTCTTTCCGGAAGCTCATAAGCCTCGTCGTCGATCTCTGTTGGCCCAGAATCATAGGAATCGTAATTTTCGTCAATCTTCTCCCTGACTACCATCCCGTATTTCTCGGCTGCCCGAGGGACGGTTATCCCAGCAGGATTGGTTGATGATACAGCCGTAATCAGACTATTGCTCGGACTGGGTGCAGAAGATCTGGTTTTCCGCCCCATGGCCTTGCTGGAATTGTCACCGTTTTGAGCATCTAGAGGATGTTAGTAGGCCGCAACTAGATAAAATTCGGGTCAGGAGACTTACCATCGCAGGAACATCTGTGGGAACATCCACAGGAGAATCTGTAGGAACATCCACAGGAATATCCACCGGAAAATCCACGGGAATATCCATGAGAACATCTGTAGGAACATCTGTAGGAATATCTGTAGGAACATCCACAGGAACATCCCGGTGTGCTCGTGGCCGCAGAGTTACCATCACGGGAAAATTCCGGTGTGCCCATGGCCGTAGATACAACGCTGCTGTCATCTAGAAGGACCTCAAGTGTATCATTGACCAAGTCCAAGTCCTCTTGAATCTTAGAAAGAGCCGAGTGAATCGTTGCCTCGGAATTTCTCCTCTCCCATGTATCATACTGGCTCTTCGAAACGAGATATTCCATAATCGCAGTCAGTGTGGGTTTGCCAGTGGGAATTTTAGGCTCAGTAGGGATGCTGTTTGGGTCCCCCAGGAGAGGTGGAGGTTCATTGCCAAAGGAGGATTTTTCTTGCCTCGTGGATTCAACCCGTCCACCAGCGGACTTGGATAGGTTTCTCTCCTCGGCGGCGGGGGATCTCTGGTGTCCTTTCTCAATTGCATCCGCCCAACTAACCGCCTTCCGTCGCTTAGCGATCGTAGGCTGAAGAGTGGGTCTATCAGCCTCGTTGTTCCTCCCTCTCGCAGCCTTAGCAATGGCAGACTTATATCCAGAAGATATTGAAGTCTTAGGAGTATCAATACTGGGAACAAACTCCCCATTATCCGCGTGCTCGCTCTCAACATTTGGTGCGGCAGAGTTCTTCTCACTCTTAACTTTCCTAGCTTGCAGATCCCTAAGCGGGGAAGAATTGACTGGCCCCTCATAAGGATCGCTCTCCGCCCCATCGCCTACAAACATTGTATCAGTTGGGAAATCGACCTCCTATGAAAAGAAAACCCACTTCGTTAGCTCATCACCATCACTACTACCAAACAAAAGCAAAAAAAGCAAAGATAAAAGTAATTAGGAAAACTCACCTCTCGGGCCCACCTATGGCTCAGCGCGGTATGCTTACACTCCCAACAAACCAGTTCATCATCAGATATATACTGGTCACGCCACTGGTGCTTGTTGGAGGAGACTTGAAAGTCAACGCATATGCATTCCTTGCAGGAGTTGGTGATGAACTGGCTGCCATGGGATGGACGAATTGCTTGGGGGGCGGACATTCTTAGGGTTGTTTTTAGCTGTTGTTTAAAAGTGGTGGTGGTGGTGTCGGTGGATGGAAGAACGGTTTGTGAACCAGAGAGAGAAATGCTTGTCGGTTTGTAGGTATTTATTCGCCCACGAATAGCAAGGTGGTGGGTGGTGGAGGCGACTATTCAAGCGGGGCTCCTAGGTCAGGTTTGGTGAAATACTGAAATAAAATGGATAGTACCTGATGTTGAGTCGAGGTAGGTTTTCGTATGTTTGGAAAGTATCGTGTGAGAGTTGATGATTGAGTTGAGTGAAGTTTAGTTTCCGGAACTAAAGTGGTGACTTGTGTGGTGTGATCCTAGAGATGTAGGGGGGAGGTTTAACTTAGCTATTAGATGCCAATTAAATATCTTTCTTTAATCGTATCAAGTCTCAATAGGACCTTTGATTGTCTCTCTATCTGTTTTTTCTCCCCGCCCGGTATACTTGGATTCGTTTCAAGATATGAACCCACTCTCAGGATCTTTGCTTACATGAATATTCCACAGTCTAATGTTTCAGTGCTACCGATCCAGGGAGGTTTTCAAGCGCAGTATGTGGGTCTCAATAGTCTCGTTGGAGCGCGGGATATTTCATCATTTCTATGGTATTGTATGAGATGAAAGCAATTAGTTCCGCAGAGGGGGTATGGGGCTGCGGTGTTTGGAATTTGGGTCCGGAAAAAACAGATATGATACTCCTATAGCACTATGTCGGCGGCGGCGGCGTTGTTGTTGGTGAACCCCTGACCCCTCGATCCCGATATCGGGTATTGTACATCGTACTATGATATGTATGTATGATAGTGAATTCGAGGTCCCAGAAAACTAAGGATAAACTTCCCTCCGACTACGATGGGATGTTTCCATCACTACGTTGGGAGATCACTTTCCCGATGCCCAATAATATCTCCTATCATACCAGTATTTGTGCTGGAGCTTCGCTACGATCAATGAAATTGTGAAAAATTAGGCACAAGTTATTCCCTGGTATGCTGCTCACGCTGAAAACCTGACCATCAGACCCCTCCCTGTAACGTAAATCGGAACGGTTTATCGACTCTTCACACGCATTAGAAGCTCTTAAGGCACTGTTTGGAAAAAATGGAGCCATTTCATTTCCTCATACAAAGCGACTATTTCCTTCGGTTTCAAATTTTTGGATCGAAACTGGTGTTTGGCAAATCAGAAACCTATTGACCATTCCATTCTGATAACCAAACAGAACCATTTCAAATAGAACTGTTCTCCCCCAAACCCTAATAAAGTCAAAATTTTCATATCTGTATAAAATATAGTTTAAGAAAGTAAAATAGGACAATATGTTATATGAGAATTCCATTTATTAATAACTTGAAATTCCGGATTCTTTGAACAAAGAAACGGGAACATGGAAAGAGGGGAGGGTCTTGTGGTCTCAGGAAGTAACCGAGTGATATCAAATGATGGCGAACATGGGTGGGAAAAGCTGCGTACAGTTGCACGCCTTGAGAAATATAATTTCGAATACACAATAGCTACTACCCCGAGCCAATTTCGGCAGTAAAGTATGGCAAAATGCTCCTTTGTATGGTAGATTCTTGGAGTCTCTCTGGACCCCCTGTATCTTCTCCGGTCCTCTGAGTGTTTCTCTTGCATTCAACGCACCTGCACCGACTGTTTTATCATCCCAAAGTCTCTGAATTAACTGTCGTGCTGCTGTCGATGCCTCATTTCTGGGCATGACTCTCCACCCCCCCCCTCCGGTTCCGCCCCGGAATCTTGCTCCTATCAAGGTAGTATAGCCCATGCCCTACCAACCGTATCTCTTTACTCATAGCAGGATCAAGATCGATTATTGCTATAATTTCTTGATCTATAAATTCTTGGGCAGTTTGCTGTCCAGAACCTGAATTAAGGAAACTGTAACTTTACAGAGATCCCTTCGTGCTTCCTTCTAGTATGGTTGTCTTCTGCTCTTCTTCCTTTTTTTTTATTACTTCTTTCATGCTGATTTATTTCCGACTGGGGTTTCCTGGAATCAAGGCCCTTGGAGTGTTCTGGAATTGGAAACTATAGGGGGTTTGGAATTTTCAAGGGGAATCCCCATGCCTCAAATAGTGCGAATCTACAAGCCTGGGAGTTACCGTAAAAACTTGAATAATTGGACTGTGTGCTATGTCGCAGGGCTTTCCTCTCTCAGCAAAGTCAAGTTATTTTTTTTTCTGTCTCGGGAGAGGGAAATGGGCCGTGTTTTGCTGTGTTCCCCCCCCCCCTTTCCAGAGAACGGAATTCTCGACTTCATGTAGCACAACGTCCGATTATTCAAGAGGGTTGTGGGTTTTTTGACCCGGGATATATCGGAAGTCTCACTATATTGGGGCCTGCTTTTTCCACAGTCTTCAATACTGTAGCGGCATGACGAAAAGAGGCGGGTGTCTGCAAGTAGTATCATGATACTTATTTTTTTTGCTTCAGTACCATATTTACTGAGTAGGTGTTTCTGGTGCTGTGCTGTGCTGTTTTTTTTGGGATAACCTTCCGGATATCGTACCATTGAGCAGGGAATATACTTATAGCAAAGTGGAACCATCGCACATAATCACCTTGCCTTTGGCACATATATTATACTAATTACCTATATACCTTGGGGTATGGTGACCTAGTCTGGCTAAGGTACTTAACCGATCATACCTGATGTATACTTAAAATTGTAAAGAACTATGCTACCTGGAAGCCTCATGGCCTCTGGTCTGGGTATAGCTATACCTCATCAATAATATTATGCCGGTGAGTGTTGTTACACCTCCACCTGCTTTATGACAGACTGTTGGGAAGACTTTTGGAGACAGGCTCAAAGGTGGGTTACCAATGGTTGTACGACAAAGTTCACTTGTATACTTCCCTTTGAGGCTGCCCTTCCCCATTCTGTATCTGCTAGAGCATCAGCAATGGCTGGCAGCCCTCAGGATAGTCTGCCTTCTGCTGGAAGATAATGGAACTACTGCTTGCTTTTATGTCTTTCCTATCTACCTTCATCTTTTATATACCTGAGGAGTACAACTTTCTAGTAGTAGTATGTCTGAGATTGGGCTATTATCCCCTCAACTGGTGAAATTGCTCATGTCTCCACCACTGCATTGGTATATACCTCTTGATATAATTGTATAAAGTATTGTCTATTTGGTTGACACCCTCTCCATAGTTCCTCTGATATCCAAGAATCTTCATACTATACTACTTACTGGCACCTCATGCAATTCTGGAAATACTCCTTTCGTAGTAAAGAAGGTATAGTGTAAACAGCTGTTGCTTTACTTACTGGGCACTGAGTACTAGTTTCTATAACTCGGCAACTACTATTGCAGGAAACAGTCCCTATACTAGTTTCTTGCTGTGAGTAGGTTTATTAGAGGTTGTATCTACTAAGTGTAAGTTAATTAGTAAATAAAAATTGTATGTTAGATGTATTAGTAGTATATCCTGACACAAATGTTCAGTTGCCTGCATTTCATATTACTGATGTAATGTGTTCGCAAGATGCTAATCATGTTTCAGGGTAGGATATGACAGTTGACAGGTAGCCTGCTCTACTAGAGAGAAGGTAAGAGCTGTGGTCTATTAGAAGCTTCAGAGGTGTAATTGGAAAGCTAAAGAAGTAACTGTTCAACTAAGTAAATTGATATAGTATCTGTTGAAGTCTGTCCTTTCCATCGTGGAATAGGACAATCTTTAATTTAAATACACAAATCAGTTCATGTCTAGTATGAACAAAACCAATCAAAGATATCAAGTAATACACTTTGGTAAAATAACCTAAGTATTAAAACAATACTTAAAACAAAACATAAAACAAACTTGAAATAAGTATCAAATGATACTTCAAACGAACCAAGTATCAAAGTAATACTTAAAACAAAACATAAAACAAAATCCCTAACCAAGTACATGTACCAGTTACATGTCTGGTCATTTTCAGAACATGCCTGCCAAGTAGGAATAAAAAACTAGAATAGACCCCAGTCTGTTATTGTATCCAGTCTTTTCCTGAACTTGTCCAATATATTGGGATGGAGAACAGTTCTCTGCCATCCTCTATAGTCTCCTATAGTGTTTAACAATAAGGACTGACTACATTTTATAGTCCTATCCTATTCTTGTTAGGCGGAGACAACAGGTATAGACTTAAGGTTGTCTAGGCCAATCGAGATTCTTTTGTAAAGACGGAGATTTGTCTAGGAAGGCTCGGAAGCAACACGTTTCGTTTATGACTACTAAGAGTGCAAGAAAGTAAAAATAGAAGCGTAAAAACAATATCATATTGTTAAGGTCTCTTCTCCGTTGCTTGATGATATCTTAAGCTTGGGAGGCACTTCGATATTTATATTCCGCGTCTGAGTGTTCGCGGACTACATCTATCTTACATACAAAATATGTACCTCTTCAAATCTAATGCGTAACGTCGAGTTCCCCATGAAGGTGCGAACACAGGGAGACCCTGAAAACCATCACACGCTCTTCGTTGATTACTTTTTCCTATCTGGAAGACATACTTGTTACCAGTAGCAATTCACTGATTCTCAGAGTCTTTGGACCTGCAGCCGAGTTCTCAAGCCGAACTATGTTGGCTCCAATAGTCCTGTTCGTCATCAAGAGGATCAGTCTTGATGCGATGTTACCTTTGCATATATGCCGGAGTCAATAACTTCTAGTTGTGATAGTTCAAGAACTAACTGATGGAATCTATTCCGATGACTCTCTCTTTGTAGAGGAGAGGTCATTCTATTGAATAGTCTTATAATTCCTCAGTCAGCAACTCCTGGTTATTCTATGCAGAGGGGGTGGACCTTCGTGTTGTGTTGGTCATAACTCCCGCAACTGTGGTACACCCCGTATCATAGTTGCGACCCTCCTTAGAGCTCGTTGGCTTCTTTGGCAGTGTCTACAGGAGCTCTAGACTCTTCCTGATTATCGGAGAGTGGATGTGAATGTATTAGTTCGTTACTCCGAACTTCCTAACATTCATATCTCAACCTTGTGCGAAAACATCCCGTTACTTACGGACTATGCCAAAGACGTCATATCTTTGAAGCCTAGTAACTACCAGAGTAGTTGGCCGATTGACTTCGTTCCACTTCTCAGGTCTTGTCAGAGGTCCCCTCTTATATATCCGGCGAACAGCTTTCGGATCGGACGGGTAGCAGCGACGTATACGGTGTTATTTTGACACCTTCAATTCTGTGACCATATAGTGACAGGACGCAACTAAGGTTGATGTGTATGATGACGCGCGGGCCGCGTAAGGGGGCAGGAGGGGGGTGTTGGAGACTAAGATTCTCGAACTCGGGTAAGGTTACCCTGCCTAGGATACTCCTTGACTATCGGAATCGCGTACTCCTAATATGAGCTCCCTTCTCTAGGGCTTCGCCTCGAATGCCCCTTCGGTACAAAAATAATAATTAAACATTAAATTTTAAATAATATTATTAAATAGTAAACCTTTAAACATTAATCATTTAAGGACCCAATGAAAGCAGGGTAAAAAACCTTCCGCGTTTGCTTGGCCACCACAGGAAAACCTTATCTTCATTGTCCTTCCTCTGCCTACTGTGGCATTTCCGGGTTATCGCGATGAAATTCTTCCACCAATTCCCTCGCATTATCCATTCCCGTCACAGCCTCCCAAGTGTTCTCATCTTCGGAACAGCCCTGCCATTTGACAAAGTACTATAGCTCGCGTATCTGTTGATACCGGCCACGGACCCTTTTCCTGTAAGAGCGTATCTCGCTTCTTACAATCTTTTCTATTTCCCATTGTAGGTCGCCTTCAATGTCTTCAGGTTCCCTGGGAGGTTGTTGTCGGTCTGCTCGTACCGACTCCCTGTAAGGTTCTAACAGGGATACATGGAATACTGGGTGTATATTCCAACGATCCGAAATGTTGAGTTTAAATGCGCGGTTCCCTCGTTTTTCCAAGATCACGAATGGTCCATAAAGTTTTGGACTCAACTTTTTGGACTTCCGGCAAGTGTGAATGTTCTTTGCGTTTAACATTACTTTATCGCCGAGTTTGAAGTCTGGTTGTTGCTTGTCTTTTCTATCATAATATTTAGCTATAGCTTCTCATATTTGCTCGAGTGATTGCCGTGCTTGCTCATAAATCGTTTTTATCCAGTTAGCATATAGTGTTGCTCCTGGATTATGCGCTTCGCGCTCTTTCATCCACTCCGTTTGGGGATGAAAACCGTAGTTTGCGTAGAATGGTGTCATTCCATGTGCGTTCGTAGCCGAGTTGTTATAGGCATGTTCGGCTAAAGGTAGGAGCTGGTACCAATCATCCTGATCGTAATTGACAAAGCTTCGCAAGTATCCTTCCAGCACTTGGTTGGTACGCTCAGTTTGTCCATCAGTTTGAGGGTGGTATGCTGTTGACATCCTTCTCTTTATATCTAATGCTTTGCACAATGACTCCCAAAATTCTCCTGCAAACTTAGAATCCATATCCGAGACAATTTCTGATGGTAAGCCATGTAGCTTCTATATTTCCTTCGTGAAGGCAGTAGCGACATCTTTCGCGGTAGCCGTTCCCTCTAATCCGATAAAATGAGCGATCTTGGTAAACAGATCAACCACTACCATTATCTGGGTACATCCTTGACTTTGTGGTAGTTGCGTTATGAAGTCCATGGATATAGATGTCCAGGCCACGTATAGTATTGATAGTGGTTAAAGTAGGCCGTACTTTGCGTGACGTGGTGACTTGTTGTGTTGACAATCGTCACATGATCGTACATAGTCGTTTACCCAATTAGCCAGGCCTTTCCAATAAAAATCTCGTATGATGATCTCGAGAGTTTTTTCTTGTCCGAAAGGTCCTGAAATCTTTGCATTGTGGCATCCCTCAGCTATTATGGTATAAAGACTCTGGTCATGTTAGGAGTACCCGATTCCGATAGCCTAGGAGTACCTTAGGTAGGGTAACCTTACCCGAAGTCGAGAATCTCAGTCTCCAACACCCCCCTCCGGCCCCCTTACGGGGCCCGCGCGTCATCATACACATCAACCTTAGTTGCGTCCTGTGACTATATGGTCACAGAATTAAAGGTGTCAGAATAACACCGTATACGTCGCTGCCGTCCGTCCGACCGAAAGCTGTTCGCAGGTTATATAAGAGGGGACCTCTGGCAAGACCTGAGAAGTGGAACGAAGTCAATCCGTCAACTACTCAGGGAGTTACTAGGCTTCAAAGATGAGACATCTTTGACATGGGCCGTAAGTAACGGGACGTTTTCGCACAAGGTCTTGACATGAATGTTAGGAGGTTCGGGATAATGAACCAATGCATTTACATCGACCCTTCGACGATTAGAAAGAGTCTAGAGCTCCTGGAAACACTACCAAAGAAGCCAGCGAGCTTCGAGGAGTGTTGCAACTATGATAAGAGGTGTACCGCAGTTGCGGGATTTACAACCAACACGACACGAAGGTCCACCCCCTCTACATAGAACAATCAGGAGTTGCCGACCGAGGAATTATGAGACTATTCAATAGAATGGCCTCTCCTCTACGAGAAGAGAGTCATCAGAATGAATTCTATTGGATAGTTGTTGAGTTATCACAACTAGAAGTCATCGGCTTCGGCATATCTGCAGATGCAGTCTCGTATCAAGACTGATCCTCTTGGTAACGAAAAGAACTATTGGAGCCAACAGAGTTCGACTTGAGAACTCGGCTACAGGTCTATAGACTCTGAGGATCGGAAAATTACTACTGGTGACAAGTATGTCTTCCAGGCAGGAAATAGTAATTACCGAAGATAGTGTGATGGTTTTCAGGGTCTCTCGGTGTTCGCACCATTATAGAGAACTCGACGTTGTGCATTAGATTTGAAGAGGTACATATTTTGTATGATAGATAGATGTAGTCCGCGAACACTCAGACGCGGAATATAAATATCGAAGTGCCTCCCAAGCTTAAGACATCATCAAGCAATGGAGAAGAGACCTTAACAATATAATATTGTTTTTACGATTCTATTTTACTTTCTTGCACTCTTAGTAGTCATAAATGAAACGAGTTGCTTCCGAGCCTTCCTAGACAAATCTCCGTCTATACAAACGAATCTCGATTGGCCTAGACAACCATAAGTCTATACCGGTTGTCTCCGCCTAACAGGTCATTTGGTACGAATAGCCTTTGCTTGTAGTAAAGCAAATCATCGGTTAGGGTCCAATCCTTTGGGAAAGGTTTGTTGTTGTCTCGGAGTTTTTCCAATTTTTTTCTTCGTTTTAGCCACTCCTTATCGCCTGGAATTGCCTTCTGAATCTGCCCCAGAAATTCAGGATTGAATTTCTTTAATTCTTTGCGGGCTAGTATAGTACTAGTCATGAGGGTTCGTTCGGGTATCTTGGTTACGTCATACCAGTGTTTATTCTGATCCTTTGACGCATGGAGCTAGCTGACTACTGGTTCAATTTCTTGGATAGTCATAGCTCTCGTAGCAATATCTGTGCTTCCAAATCCCGCCGCTCCTCTTTCAGTCTCATCCAGGTTATTTATTTCCATCATATCAGTGGTATTAATCTTTTCTATTACTAGTTGGGCAATACGGTCCCCTTCTTTGATGTGACAGTCCGCATCGCGGTGGTTGAATAGTAGAACTTTGAGTTCTCCGGTATAATCTGCATCGATTACTCCGGCACCTGTCGAAATCCCGCTTTTAACGGCTAACCCGCCTCTGGGAGCAATTCTTCCGTAGGTTCCAACCGGTAATCCTATTGCGGTACCGGTTCCGACTATCAACTGTCCCCTTCCCGGGACTATGTCTTCCTGCAGGGCGTGGAGATCATGGCCTACTGCCATTCTTGAACCTTTGGTTGGTAGCCTTGCTCTTGTGTCCAAACTTTTAACCCGAATAACAGAATTGGAATCATTCCATTTGGGCTCCTCTTGGATGTCATCGGCACATATATGGCCTTCAGGGTTTCCTGCAAGTAAGCAGACTCGAATTTCCCCCATCTTGGTTCTCATAACTGAACTGATTTGGAAATGTTCTGGCTTCAAGATCACTTGTTTACGATGTGCAGCTCCCTCCTCAGGACGGTACTCTGGCTGTCGACTGAGTGCATCCGGTTTTCCTCCTCTGGTTCCTGGGCGGTAAACAATGTTAAAATTGTAGTCCGCGAGCTTTTGCGCCCAGCGGATTTGACGGCCGCTCCAAACTTTTGAGGTTAGGAAACATTGGAGGTTTTGGTGATCAGTATAAACAGTAACCGGTTTCTTGGTTCCAACCAAGTATTGGCACCATTCCTTGAATGCTTCGAGGATCGCCAATAGTCCTTTATCATGGATCTCATAATTTCACTCTGCTGAGTTTAGTTTGCGGGAATGAAACGCCACTGGGTGTAGTCATTTCTCTACAAACTGGGACAAGACGCATCCTAAGGCGAAATCGCTAGCGTCCGTTTCTTCAACCGTTTCTCTTTTGGGGAAGAAATGGTGTAGAATAGGGGCAGAAGTAAATCTTCTCTTAAGTTCTTGAAAGGCTGCCTCCTGTTCCGGGCCCCATCGGAACTTTTTTGGATCACCCTTTAATGTTTCTGTGATCGGAGCGCAGATTTTAGAGAAGTTTTCTATAAAGCGTCGGTAAAAGTTCGCAAATCCTTGGAATATTTGGACTTCCTTAACTGACTTAGGTGGCTTTCAGTCTAATACGGAGTCCACCTTCCGGGTGCTCATAGACACCCCATCAACGGCTACTATATAGCCTAAAAGTTCCACATCTTTTACGAGGCAGAAAGATTTCTTTATTGAAATTGCAAGTTGACAATCTGCCAGTTTCTGCAGAATCTTTTTTACCAACTCGATATGTTCTTTCTCAGTTTCGGAGTAGATGAAAATATCGTCAAGGTAGCAAACAACTCCTTGGTCAAGGTGTTCCCGGAGAACTTCGTTCATCATATCCTGGAAAGTTGCCGGAGCATTGGCCAGTCCGAATGGCATCACCTTATATTCGTAGTGCCCATATCTTGTTCGGAAGGCCGTTTTCTATTCATCTCCTTCTTTTATCTAAATGAGGTTATAAGCGTCTTTTAGATCAATTTTTGAAAAGATGGTTGCTGTTAGGCGGAAGCCGACTCTAAATATTTGTCAAGAGGACTTAGGCCTGAATCTTTCGTAATAGACAGAGATTTCTTTAGGAAGGTTCGGTGTCGTTCTTTTCGTTGATGACTACTAAGAACTCGCTTAATCAATATAGGAAATATTTTTATAAAGATTCGTAGGTAAAACAATGTTATATTGTTAAGGTCTCTTCTCCGTTGCTTGTTGTCTAAAAGCTTTGGGAGGCACTTCAATATTTATATTCCACGTCTGAGTGTTCGCGGACTACTTCTAATCCTCCTATAACAAAGTACCTTCCCAAAATCGTACACTACGTCTCATAGTCTTAACAAGTGCGAACACCGTTTGACCCTAAATTCTGGCACACCATTTTTGTCATCATAAATTCTTTTCTGTCTTATCGTAGGATGTGTTATTATCCTCGAATGACCGGTCTTTGATTTATAGAGCTGAATAGACTTCTGTCTGAAACTGCAGTCGTCTTGACTATCGTCCCAGTAGTCTCTTCCGATTTCACATAGTGGCCAGCGTATGTGTCGGGCACCTATGCATGATGCAGGCTTCGTAGACAGTATGCCAACACCTGTACGTCTACCGCCTATTAGGTCTTCTGAGTCTGAGCAGCTTCCCCTCAGTCCGCCTTGCCTCAAAGAGAATCACCTCTCGAGGGATCCCGTTTCCAGGACCAACCAACATACAGCGGCCTTCAGATAGGTATTGGTGTCATATCTATCCCCTATGGCCTCTGGGGCACTGTAGGAGTAGTTGCGGATTTTCGAACTGAAAATGTACCGTAACTTTCGGCCCATAGTTAGGATGCCTAACTTTGAAGCCTAATAACTCAATGCGCCTCCAACGGATTTCCTCCGTTCCACTTCTCACAGGTACCCAGAGGTGCCCCCTTATATATTCTGTGAACAGCCTCCAGTTGGACGGACGGCTGCTACGTATATGGTGTTATGAAGCAGGCTTAATTGAGATGACATTATAGTCATAGAACGCAACTCTTCAAAATCTCACTAAGGACATGCGGGCCCCAGAGCGGGGCCGGAGGGGGGTGTTAGGCTTCGATAAATGAGGGTCTGTGCGCAGTTACCCTACCGAGAGGTCTGTGTATTTTCTTTATGCCTAACATGAGCTCCCTCCTACAAGGTCTCCCCTCGAGCACTTTTCTTAGTTATATTTATTTAACAAAATTCCTTTTAAAACCCGATGTGGTCAGGGTAAAAATCCTTCTGGTGTTTGCTTGTCCACCATAGGAAAACCTTTTCCTCATCGTCTTACTTCTGCCTGCCCTGGCATCCCTGGTTTGTCTCGATGAAACTCTTCGACTACTTCTTCAGCATTTTCCATGCCCGTAGCGGGTTCCCAAGTATTTTCATCTTCTGCACAGCCCTGCCATTTCACAAAATACCACAGCTCTCGTACCTGCCGGTAACAATTGTTGACCCTTCGTCTATAGGTCTGTATCTCGCTACCGATAATTTTCTCTATTTCTCATTGCAAGTCTCTTTCAACCTCTTCTGGTTCTCTAGGAGGTTGTCTGCGCTTTGGATGAACAGACTCTGGATAAGGTTCAAGTAAGGATACGTGAAAGACAAGGTGAATGTTCCACTGGTCGGATATGTTTAGCTTAAACGCATGATCTCCCCTTTTTTCCAATATCTGGAATGGCCCATATAGTTTGGGCGCTAGCTTTTTTGACTTCTGTCGGGTGCGTATGTTTTCTGCGTTTAGCATGACTTTATCGCCAACCTTGAACTCCGGCTGTCTGTTGGCTTTCCGAATGTAGTATTTAGCCATTCCTTCTCTTGCCTTTTCTAACGAGCTCTTTGCTTGTTCGTGTATTGTCTTGATTCAGTTCGCGTATAGGGTTGCACCTGGGTTTTGAGCCTCTTGTTCTTTCATCCACTCTGTCTGGGGGTGGAAGCCATAGTTTGCATAAAAAGGCGACATCCTGTGGGCGTTGATCGCAGAATTGTTGTATGCGTGTTCCGCTAGCGGTAGCAACTAATACCAGTCGTCCTGGTCGTAGTTGACAAAACTTCGAAGATATCCTTCCAGCAACTTGATTGGTTCTTTCTGTCTGTCCATCCATTTGTGGGTGATACGCCGTCGACATTCGTCGCTTTATTTTCAACGCCTCACACAGGGATTCCCAAAACTCCCCTACAAACTTAGAGTCCATGTCCGAAATGATTTCCGTCGGTAAGCCATGTAGCTTCCAGGCTTCCCTTAAGAACACATTAGTGACATCCTTTGCTGTTGCTGTAGTTTGTAATCCAAGAAAGTGTGCCATCTTCGTGAATCGATCCACAACTACCATAATTTGTGTACAACGTTGTGATTCTGGTAGTTGGGTTATGAAGTCAACTGATATTGACGACCATGCTGTAAATGGGGTCTGTAGTGGCTGCAACAGTCCGTATTTCGCATGTCGTGGTGACTTGTTGTGCTGACATTCATCACAAGACTATACGTAGTCATTGATCCATTTGGCTAATCCCTTCCAGTAGAAATCTCTCATGATGATTTCAAGGGTTTTTTCTTGTCTGAAGTGTCCGGCTATCTTTGCATCATGGCATCCTTCGGCTATCTTGGTGTACAAGGCCTGGTCGTCCGGGACGAATAGACGATTCTTATAGTATAGAAGGTCGTCAATTAGTGTCCAGTTCTTAGGAAATTCCTTTCCTTCATTTCGGAGCTTCGACAAGTCCTCTCGTCGTCTTAGCCAATCTCTATCTGACCGTGTGGCCTCAAGAAGTTGTTTGAGGAACTCAGGGTTAAACCTTTTCATAGTTTTTTGTTTTAGAATGGCTGTTGATATTAGTATTTTCTCTGGTATTTCCTCAATATCGTACCAGGATGAATTCTCAGCCACCGATGCTTCTAATTGACATATGATGGGTTCTCGTTCCTTTAACGTCAAACTTCTTGTAGCGATGTCTGTACTTCCGAAACCTTGGGTTCCTCTTTCTGTCTCGTCTAGTTCATCGACTTCCATCAAATCGGATGTGTTGATTTTTTCCACGATGAGTTGTGCTATTCTATCTCCTGCTCGGATTTGGCAATCAACATCTTCGTGGTTGTAAAGCAAGACTTTGAGTTCTCCCATATAGTTGGCATCTATTGTTCCAGCGCCCACCGAGATTCCAGAACGTACAGCGAGGCCTCAACGAGCTACTACCTGTCTGTATGTCCCTATTGGTAAACCTATCGCTAACCCGGTGTCGAGTAGCGCTTGTCCTCGCTTGGGGATAACGACGTCCCTTATGGCGTAGAGGTTATGTCCGGCTGCCATTCTTGAACCATTAGTAGGCAGTCTTGCCTTGTGGTTCAATCGTCTTATTCGGATATATTTATCCGAATAATTTGCTTCTGGCCTTAATGCCAGGTCTTCCTCATCTTTCCAACCCAATACTTCCTTTCCTAACCCATCTTCTTTTTCTTCCTATAGCGCTAGCAGCATTACCTAGAAGTGTTCTGGTTTTAAAACGGTTTGCTCGCGATGTGTAGCTCCCTCCTCAGGACGGTACTCCGGTCGTCTACTCAGGGCATCAGGCTTTCCGCCCTTAGTCCCTGGTCAGTAAACGATTTTGAAGTTGTATTCTGCCAGTTTCTGCGCCCAATGAATTTGGCGTCCGCTCCAAACCTTAGAAGTGAGGAAGTATTGTAGGTTCTGATGGTCAGTGTAAACCGTCACAGGCTTTTCCGTGCCTACTAAGTATTGTCTCCACTCTTTGAACGCTTCCAAAATTGCAAGCAGTTCTTTGTCATGAATCTCGTAGTTTCGTTCTGCCGAGTTCAATTTCCGTGAGTGGAAGGCAACCGGATGTAATCTTTTTTCCACAAACTATGACAAGACGCAGCCTAAGGCGAAGTCACTTGCATCCGTTTCTACCACCGTTTCACGGTCTGGGTAGAAATGTTGTAGTATGGGTGCAGTTGTGAAGCGATATTTTAGTTCTTTGAACGCTGCTTCTTACTCCGCGCCCCAATAGAAATCCTTTGGATTTCCTTTTAGGGTTTCCGTTATAGGCTTGCATACTACGGAAAACCCTTGTATGAACCGTCAGTAGAAGTTGGCAAATCCAATGAATATTTGAACTTCCTTAACCGATGCTGGTGATTTCCAACCCAGCACGGAGTCGACTTTCCTTGTTCTCATTGCTACCCCTTCGACAGATACCATATATTCCAAGAATTCTACTTCTTGTACATGAAAGACTGATTTCTTTAGGGATACAGCCAGTTGGTAGTCTGCGAGCCTTTGCAAGACCTGATTGACCAACTCCACATGGCTTTTTTCATCCTTTGAATATATCAGAATGTCATCCAGATAGCAGACCACACCATAATTGAGGAACTCATGTAGGACTTGGTTCATCATGTCTTAGAAGGTTGCGGGAGCATTAACGAGTCCGAAAGGCATTACCTTGTACTCGTGGTGACCGTATTTGAGTTCGGAAAGCCGTCTTCCATTCATCGCCTTCTTCAATCCTTATCAGATGATAGCCATCTTTCAAATCAAGCTTTGTGAAGATTTTAGCACCAGCCACTCGATCTCTTAATTCGGACATTAATGGTAGTGGGTGTTTGTTTAAAACCGTGATACGGTTGAGATTTCGGTAGTCCACAACTAACCGAAGTTTACCGTCCGGCTTCGGTACGAACAGCACTGGCACTCCTGCTGGGGACTTGCTTCTTGTGATCTTTCCTTGATCCATCATCATCTTAAGGTATTCTCGTAGGGCGGCAAGTTGTTTTACTGATAAGGGATATATTGGACCCCACGGTGCTTTCGCGTAGTCCTTTAGTTCGATTTCATGATCGAACGTCCTTCGTGGCGCCAATTTCTCCGCTTTCTGAGGCAAGAATAGGTCTTTGTGTTGCCAATATTCTTGAGGTAGTGATCCTAAGACTATATTGTTGGGACTTTCGCTTGTGCCAATTCTCCAAATACAGGCAGCATTTTCGTCATAGACTACCGTCTCATCGTACTCAAACATGTCGGCTATTCCCTCATCTTCCTCCACACATTTTTCGCAGCATTTTGCGTCGAACGACCACCTTTTTGGGTCTTCGATGTGTGATATGGGATGTTCTTCATGCCACCATCCAAATGGTATGATCATCCCATAGGATCCCAGTTCTGCTATTTCGCAGGTTATCTCAGACAGATGTTTATTTCTCCCAATTTCTAACCATAAAGGATGGGTGTAAAACTTCCCTCCGGACGCTGCTGCGGTTCCATCAAATCCATAAATCTTGACCGCATCCGGTCGTTGCGTGAAAGGCAACCGGTGTTCTTGTACCAATCTTTGATTGATGACGAACACATTGGAGCCTGAGTCCAATAGGACTTTAATTTTTTGTCGCCTATAATTTAAAAAGAGGTAGGCGTCTCCCTCAGGGCAGGAATATCTTTTAGGTAAAGACGCATAAAGTTTACGTCATTGTGGCTGACCGCAATTATCTTCGGGTCTTCGCTTTGGCATTGTGTAACAAGGTGTTTGTTACCATGCCCGTATGGTTTCGACCATTCAGGTCTCCTCAGACAAACTGTAATTTTCTTAGTATATCGGGCAGTTCACTACTAGCGGTCTTTACCTCCTGCCGAGGAGTTCCCATACCTTCCACCTGTTCTACCTGTGGAACCAAACTTGGGGGTCTCTGCCATCGTACAGATATCATGGGGACAAAAGCCGGGTGCGTAGGGCTGGTCGGCTGTCCCTTTAATATCCTTTCCGGGCTTATTATCCACCCTCGCTTAACTATAGAAAGTGTCCTCATTTTATCGGGTGCCCGGCCGATACCATCACGGCCCCTAAGAATTAATAGATAGAGGCGAGGTCTAGAGTTCTTGTACCTATTGGTCAAAGATATGCCTCGCTCGTCCCTCTATTTCTTTCATCTTAGCCCTACTGTCGCTCCCGTCGGTACCCTTGGTGCTGTCTGTTCCCTGTCTAGGTTTTGGTCCTTATCGGAGACCTTTCTGATTCCAGGTCACGTGCCTGACTACCCTGACAAACATGTGTCTGGATCATTAGGGCTAAACATAGGACTACCTTGGGAAGCATAGAGGCACCACCAATGTAACCATTGTCCTTTGTTAATCCTCTTGTCTCAGCAGGAGGGACGCGTGTACTCCCACTCAGGTCATTCCGTATGGTTGCTATCCTCGCTTCGCTCCTCTTATGCAGTTGTTGATTTCGACTCCTAGGGACTACATGTCTACTAGACTACCCGAACACCGTCATTGTCGGTACCTTTGCGAAGACTTATGTGATTTCTTCGTCTTCGCCTAACTCCCACAATCGGCTGGTGGTTCTAACCTGTCCAGCCTGTGCGGGTCTTCGAGGGAGTCTTGGTGGCTTGGCAGACCTTGCTCGATTTGGGCCCATTTGTAGTGCCCTTCGGCTAACTGTGGCCGCTGATACTCGAATGTTCCCGTAGCACGTCTTATATGTGTGGTTCTTTTTTCCACATCTCATACAGTTGTTGTCCTTTTTTCTCGCATCAATAACGCTTTGCGAGATTCCTTGGTGTGCTTCAGACCAATTTGACCGTGTGATCTTAGCACTTCCTCCTAGTTTTTTGGCCGGCCGTTCCGACATGTGGTCCTCCCGTTTCCTTTTCCGTGAGGGTCCTCCTCCTCCCTTTATATAAGCCTTATCCTTTCGTGGCTTATCAGACTTATCTTCTTTTGAAGACCTGTCTTTTATTTTCTTCGAGGAGGTGTATCGGGAATTACCTTCTTTCAGTAACTTTTTTCGGTACTGATGGTCTTCTTCTGCCCGGCCAGCTTCTACAACAACGTGTTCCCATTCCTCGTCTCTGTCGAACTTTTGGAAGGAGATGCGGGTGAGGATTTCTTCAGGCAGGTTGCTTTCGACTGTCTCTCTCCATGATTCACCTGACATCTGAACTTTGTTGTTCAGGTTGTCCATGATTCGGAGGTAGGTCGGGATTTTACCTTTATATTTCACTTCCTTCATATCCCGCAGGGCTTGTCGGCCCTCTTGTAGTGGGGCGAAGGCCTTTCCAATTTCGTATGAGAAACGGGTCCAACTTCGAAAATTCCGATTTTGGAGTTCGCCTTGTAATCCGTCCATTTTTATGCGGTACCATATCGTATACGGGGTTACCACTTTTTCCTTGGTACGGTTCCGGGCGTATATGACCCGTTCTCCGTCATCTCACCAAATATGCGGGTTGCGATCGAAGAACTCAATGCATTGTTGTAGCCAGATGTGCACTTCTGGGTGCTTTTCTCCCTCGAAATGGGGTGGTGCCTCCGCAGGTCGCTTCGTGTTTACCGCGAAAGTTTCGGCCAGGACATTTGCCATGTCCGATTGTTCGGGAGTTAAACCCCTGCGGCGTCTATCCGGGCCACTGCCCTTTCTTCTCTTTCCTTCTTCGTCATAATCGCTGCCATCATCGTCGTCATCACTAGGATATCCTCCTCCTTGTCCAGGTGGTGGAGTTGCATCTGAGGTTCCTTCTTGACTAGATTGAGGTTTTGCAACTTGCTTACCCTTGTCTTGTCCAGTGGGTCTAGAATAATATTCCTCTTCGTCCTCTACCGATTCCATCCGTACACGCTTGCTAGCCTCTGGTTTTTCCTTCGGGGCCTCCTTCTTTCTGGAAGAAATGAGATGTTCTTGGACCGCTTCGCTTATTTTCTTGAGTTCACCTTGTAGAGACTTGAGTGACTCTCGAGTCGTCTTTGCTTCTTTTTGGAAAAGTGTGTCTCTTTCCTTTAAGGCATTGTTTACCTTGTAGTCTCGTTCTTTCATTTCCTTCCTAATTTCTTCTACTGCTTGTTGTAGCAGCAGGTCCCGTTCTAGCGTGGACCGATGTAATTGTAAGGTGACTCCCTCGTGATGTTCCTGTCTGGCAGCCTGTTGCGCCAGGTTTTCCGGGATTTTCTCTTATTATCCTTTCTTGTAGAGACTTTACTTTGTTCTCTACCCCTTGACATTGCATCAATAGAACCCCTATGTCCTGGTTATGGAGGTCCTTTCCTTCGGCAATTTGATTTTGAATGTCAAACAGCTTAAGCGCATTTTCCTGTTGAGCTCCCATGAGCTGAGCGAAAGCTATATTTGCAGCGTCAATGGAGGCAGTTATGTCCCTCCAGACATTCTTCAATACCACTCCTACTCTGGCAGCTAATCTTGCCAAGTCGGCCGCTTGACCCCACAGTCTTGGAGTAGATGAGCGGGACGAGCTGGGAACGCTGGATGCCCGTGATCCATCTCTTGGTGGACTCCTTAGCCCTGCGGGGAGCGATGAAGGCTGACTCGGTGCATTTTCACCTTCGCTTCCAGTATCCATTGCATCTTTATCCTTTATTCTCTTGGGATGTTCTTTCCATGGTACCAGAGTCCCCGGACCTCTAGGTATCCACGGCGTCGATGGTTCTGTCGTTCTTTCTCAATTAACCGGTGCTAGCAGGGATTGTTTCCTGTACTAGGGTTCCGTTTTAGTGAGAGTTCGGGTGATTTCTGAGTCTCCATGCTAAAGGTATAGTAGGTGTGAAGCTACTATCAAAGGATCCTTCTTCACTGGTGTCCCAGTCAAGGAAGGGTTTCTAGAGGAATTCTGGCCCGTACCAGGTTTCGTAAAGCTTTTGAAATTGTTCCTTAGTAGGAACTAATGTCGGGTCCGTATACCACGAGAGAGCTTCTTCTTCCAGGAATGGTATTTCTGGAAGCTCCGGTGGACTAGATAACACTAGACTAATAGTAGGGTAGTGTATCTTGATAGGTGGTTTGAATATTGAATTGGTTCGGAAGAGTTCCCCAAGGGTGTCTAAACCGACCGTATTTTCAATGGTTTCGTCTTGGGCGTGATTCGAGCCCATGTGCTTATTTAGTGCAGAGTGGTGACCGACTTATTTAGTGAACCTTAGTAACAAGGAGAACTAACAATATAGTGTTAGGCGGAAGCCGACTCTAAATATTTGTCGAGAAGACTTAGGCCTGAATCTTTCGTAAGAGACGGAGATTTGTCTAGGAAGGCTCGATGTCATTCTTTTCGTTTATGACTACTAAGAACTCACTTAATCAATAGAGGAAATATTTTTATAAAGATTCGTACGTAAAACAATGTTATATTGTTAAGGTCTCTTCTCCATTGCTTATTGTCTAAATGTTTTGGGAGACACTTCAATATTTATATCCAGCGTCTGAGTGTTCGCGGACTACTTCTAATCCTCCTATAACAAAGTATTTTTTCAAAATCGTACGCTACACCTCATAGTCTTAACAAGTGCAAACACCGTTTGACCCTGAATTCTTGCACACCATTTTCATCCTCATAAATTCTTTTCCGTCTTATCGTAGGATGTGTTATTATCCTCGAATGACGGGTCTTCGATTTATAGAGCTGAATAGACTTCTGTCTGAAACTGCAGTCATCTTGACTATCGTCCCAGTAGTCTCTTCCGATTTCACATAGTGGCCAGTGTATGTGTCGGGTACCTATGTATGATGCAGGCTTCGTAGACAGTATGCCAACACCCGTACGTCTACCGCCTATAAGGTCTTCTGAGTCTGAGCAGCTTCCCCTCGGTCCGCCTCGCCTTAAAGAGAATCACCTCTCGAGGGATCCCATTTCCAGGACCAACCAACATACAGCGGCCTTCAGATAGGTATTGGTGTCATATCTATCCCCTATGGCCTCTGGGGCACTGTAGGAGTAGTTGCAGATTTTCGAACTGAAAACGTCCCGTAACCTTCGGCCTGTAGTTAGGATGCCTAATTTTGAAGCCCAATAACTCAATGCGCCTCTGACGGATTTCCTTCGTTCCACTTCTCAGAGGTACCCAATTTTTTTTTTTTTTTTTTCTTTTTTTTATATCATATATTCATTGTTTAAGGTACAAGAACCTGCATGCAGCGCTAGCTATGGCAAAAACAAATCCTGTAAACACGCGCGTCCCTCCTCTGTCTGAGGCAAAAACCAAGAACCCCAAGCACCTCTGGTATGGAGCCAACCGCACATCTCGCCCCGAATCAAGCCCCTCCTACAGCCCAGATGAACTAAGCCGCAAAAGAAACCCAAAACAGGAAAAATAGGAAGCCCAAGGAAAAATCCCCCCAGAAATCTCAGCCCAAAGGCACAAAAGAAAGTCCAAATCTGTTAGGCGGAGACAACTGGTATAGACTTATGGTTGTCTAGGCCAATCGGGATTCTTTGATGTAGACGGAGATTTGTCTAGGAAGGCTCGGAAGTAACTCGTTTCGTTTATGACTACTAAGAGTGCAAAGAAATAGGATAGAATCGTAAGAACAATATTATATTGTTAAGGTCTCTTCTCCGTTGCTTGATTATGTCTAAAGCTTGGGAGGCACTTCGATATTTATATTCCGCGTCTGAGTGTTCGCGGGCTACATCTATCTAGCATACAAAACATGTACCTCTTCAAATCTAATGCGCAACGTCGAGTTCTCCATGAGGGTGCGAACACCGGGAGACCCTGAAAACCATCACACCATCTTCGGTAATAACTATTTCCTGCCTGGGAGACATACTTGTCACCAGTAGTAATTATTCGATCCTTTAGAGTCTATAGACCTGTAGCCAAGTTCTCAAGTCGAACTTTGTTGGCTCCACTAGTTCTTTTCGTTACCAAGAGGATCAGTCTTGATACGAGACTGCATCTGTAGATATGCCGGAGTCGATGACTTCTAGTTGTGATAACTCAACAACTAACCGATAGAATTCATTCCGATGACTTTCTTCTCGTAGAGGAGAGGCCATTCTATTGAATAGTCTCATAATTCTTCGGTCGGCAACTCCTGATTGTTCTATGTAGAGGGGGTGGACCTTTGTGTTATGTTGGTTGTAAATCCCGCAACTGCGGTACACCTCTTATCATAGTTACAACACTCCTCGAAGCTCGTTGGCTTCTTTGGTAGTGTTTCCAGGAGCTCTAGACTCTTTCTAATCGTCGAAGGGTGGATGTGAATGCATTGGTTCGTTATTCCGAACCTCCTAACATTCATATTTTGACCTTGTGCGAAAACGTCCCGTTACTTACGGCCTATGCCAAAGATGTCTTATCTTTGAAGCCTAGTAACTCCCTGAGTAGTTGACGGATTGACTTTGTTCCACTTCTCAGGTCTTGCCAGAGGTCCCCTCTTATATATCCTGCGAACGGCTTTCGGTCGGACGGACGGCAGCGACGTATACAGTGTTATTCTGACACCTTTAATTCTGTGACCATATAGTCACAGGACGCAACTAAGGTTGATGTGTATGATGACGCGCGGGCCCCGTAAGGGGGCCGGAGGGGGGTGTTGGAGACTAAGATTCTCGGATTCGGGTAAAGTTACCCTGCCTAAGATACTCCTGGGCTATCGGAATCGGGTACTCCTAACAAAATCCAACCCACCAGGCAGACCCAAAGTAAGCCCGGCCGCCCGAAGGCTAACCCTAATCGGCCCCGTAAACAAGGCAGGTGCACCGATTCGTGGCCCAACCCCAGTCCATTGGGGAAAGGTTCGTAGGAGGAGAGATCCGACCGGCCCGAGGCAGTGCAATACTGACCAGAGGAAGGGGCCAGGGCTGGGACCCCCAGAGAGATGACCGGGACAGAGCGACAAAGTCACCATCGTCCCGTGTAGGTGAGGCAGCAGTAAGGTGCCAGCTTACGATGGAAGCAGTAGGGTGCCAGCCAGGAGCAGTAGGGTGCTAGCCAAGGAGGGAGGGCAGTAGGATGCGAGCCGACGCCCCGACGTAGAAGAGGAGGAGGGGCCAAAGGCCCCAGAAAAACCCGACCGTAAAAACCAAACCGATGCCGTCTTACCGCGTCTCTCATGTAGTCCCTTGTTCTCCGAGAGATAGCGTCACTTAGTGGAAGGGATCCCACCGGCGGGGTAAGGTAAGGGAAGGGCGAGGAGAGGAAGGCGACCGTTGCTCGAACCGAGACGACTAGGAGGGTATGGTCAGTCCTCACCAGAAGACAGACCCCGAAGTTACTAGCCGAGGCGTTCCCCCTCGGGGATCGTGCAAAGTGGGGAGACGGGCGTCCACCACCACCAGTGCCGACCGGAAATGAAGAGAGGAAGCCGACCGTGCCAAAGCTAAGCGAGGGTCCAAAAGCGAGACGCGACTACTGGGCGAACCCAGATAACTCCCCCATCAAGCGAACAGGAGACGAGCAAAGCAAAGGCAGGAGAGGATAGAAAGGATACCGTGCCCCTAGGCAAAGGCCATCAAGGGGGCAGAGGGCAGCAGGAGGACCCCAAAGGGGGCCGAGAGGAGGGGGGGCTCACGATAGTTAAACGTGGTATTGTAAAACCATGTGGCAGAAAAATAGAGGGTGCGGAGCGTGATTCTCAAGTCTTGCCAGAGGTCCCCTCTTATATATCCTACGAACAGCTTTCGGTCGGACGGACGGCAGCGATATATACAGTGTTATTCTGACACCTTCAATTCTGTGGCCATATAGTCACAGGACGCAACTAAGGTTGATGTGTATGATGACGCGCGGGCCCCATAAGGGGGCCGGAGGGGGGTGTTAGAGACTAAGATTCTCTAACTCGGGTAAAGTTACCCTGCCTAGGATACTCCTTGACTATCGGAATCGCGTACTCCTAACAAGTGCACCCAGTGTTGATTCACGGTAAGGGGAATGAAACAAAAAGGTGTTCGGGCACAACGAACGATCTATGGTTGTTTTGGTCCTTGGTGTGGCTTTTCACTTTGTGAAAACTGTTTTAATATTAGACATAAAAACATTTTTAGTTAATAAGGGCAGTGAGTCTTATTTTTTCCATTGTTTTATGTTTTATCAATTTAGTATTATATACACCTGTACTTCACTATCACATGCAGCCAATAACTGTGGAATCCGTCCGGCACAGTGAGGGAGCCCGGAAAATGGGTCAGACTTTGGTGGAAAGAAATTCAGAGTTCACAGAGATTCGTTCAAGACAGAGAGGTATCTGGATTATCGAGATCCAGGACAGCGAGGTGTGACTGTACACTGGTTGAATCTACCTGCTTTCTCGCTTCATTGCCTTCAAGTTCTTGCTCACTTTGTTGTAACCGTCATCATTAAATTTTGATATCACTTGCCATATTTGTAAGCGCCAAGGTGACCTTTTTGGACTAGTACCATGTGGTGCGAATTTTACTGTTTCACACCGCCCAAGGGATAGCAAGCAGGAAGCGGCGCATCCTAGATTCCCCCACAGCGCACCGCCAGCGCACCACACCAAGACACGACGCCGAAACCAAAGCCAAGGTACGGCTCGGGATGAGCGATCGAATAAGTTACTGCACTATCCTGTCTTCCTAGTTCGGATGGACGGGTGATTGTGGCTGACGACCATACGTTCCTATTGCAACTTGGTACGGAAAATAGTTACTACGCGAAGTTCCGGGGGGAGGTTCTTCGTTTGCGACGACGTCGAATTGCAATAACTGTACGGTAGAAGGTTCATGTTGGGTACCGGTAAATTAAGGAAGTATTGGTGGAGATGGGTGTGTTAGATGCCCTGTACTCGTGTATACCGGGTATGATACCGTGTCGTGCGGGGGAGAGGGATGGTAGCTGCGGACTACGGTTGCGTGTTAGGAAAGCGTGCTCGATCTACTAGGATCCACGGAAGTATTACTATTGTACTGTACCTACCTGTATTGTCTATGAACGACTCTGCGGACTTTGTTGTGTCGATCATTCCAACATATGATTTGGGGCGTGCTCTACCCTCTCCCGCTGTGGCCTTGTTCCGCTTCCTTAGTCCGGGGGCGCTTGTCCGTCCGTTACCGCAGTCCCTTAGAGGACAGATGATAATGGGGAAGATACCGGTAGCTTTCCTTTTCCCTTTTTTCTCCCTCTCCGTTTTTAGGCTTTGAAGTGGATATTGAACGTGATGAGACCCGGGCAGGTACTCATATAAATGTCTGATCTCCAGCCCCCTCCCCTCTGCTTCACTGCCCCCGTTCATCCTCTCTGGTCCTTCTCTTTTCCTTACCCTCAATTCTCGCACATTTGATACAAGTAGTCCGAAATCTTTTGGATCGGATTGTTAAATATGTACTTGCAACCGGTGCAGGGACTCCTCGCTGTTCTTCTTCTAGCCACGGCCGCGGTGGGAGCACCCGCTTCACATGGGGGGGTACAGGAACGGCAATCATGCCCTAGCCTGTTACAGAGAAGAGCCTGGTGGGCCCCACCTCAATTGTCCACTGGCAGAGAATTGCACTAACAATCACGCAGGCACACACTCACGGACGACCAGAGAAGAGAATACATAAGAGCAGAACTCTGCCTGATGAAAAAGCAAGGCAAAACTAGTCTCCCAGCAACACGAACCCTCTTCGACGACTTACTCGCCGTACACCAGACTCAAGCTGGGAATGTGCATAACGACGGCTGGTTCCTGCCATTCCATAGATTGCTAGTGCACGCCCATGAGACGCTGCTACTCAGGGAATGCGAATATAGCGGGGGCCAACCGTAACCCCCCCCTCCATCCTTCTCTTACCTACAGGATCTAAGGATGTGTATCAGATACTGGGACGAGGCCCATGAAGCCGGCCGCTTTACTCGTTCTCCCGTCTTCCGCGGGGATGACACTAGTTTCGGTGGTGACGGTGTCTTCCCGGGTAGTGTTACGGACCCTTTACAAAGGGTTGTCCGCGACGGCCCGTTCGCCAGTTACACGCTGCATAACGGGCCGGGGTACTCGAACAGACCGCACTGTATCAATCGCGCTATCAACGATCAGGCTAGTATGTGGTCTTCCCAGGGCGAGATAGACAATTGCCTGGAAAAGCCGAATTTCCGGGAGGCGTGGCCGTGTATCGAGGCGAACCCGCACAGGGGTGGCCATGCGGGTGTTGGGGGGGAGATGGTGAGTTCCATCAATCAGGGCTTAGCGGGCGGGAGCGTTAACTCGCGACGGACGAACAGGATAACGCGATTTCGTCGCCTGGGGATCCATTGTTCTACCTCCACCACACATTCCTGGACCGCGTGTGGTGGCAGTGGCAGGAGAAGGATTTAGCAAATAGGGTTCGAGATATCGCTGGGTACACCACCGGATCCAAGCCCGAGAGCGGTTTTGTTCCTGCGACACTGGACGACGAACTGGACATGAAGGGGGTTATCCCTAACTAGAGGATTCGGGACGTTATGAATACTAGAGGAGGTACGCTTTGCTACCAGTATATCTGAAGCGCCGGCTTTACGGGTACGATGCGGCATGGTTAAGAAATTGTGATAGTGTGGGTGGTATAGTACTCGTGCCGTACCGGTATGTATTTGTAATGGGATGGTAGATTTGGGTTCTTTTTTCTTTCCTTTGCAAATATTAATACATGATTTTTGGTGTTTTTCAGAAGTCAGACGGGCGGACAGAGTGAGGTTTTCTGGGGGATTAAGTAATTAAAATTAATGATATCAAAGGACATGCGGAAGGAACTAACAGCGATCCTAATGATCCCCTACCTGCACTATATAGTACCGTACTCGAGTACTGTACACGTACTGTTTTTGTATTTGGAGTTGCAGAAACCCCCCTTTTATGAGCATGCGTTCAATCGGTTTCAGAAACTCCCACCGGTATTTGTTCCCCGATTCGTGAAAAGTCCGACCATTCCCCATTATCCATACTAAACCGTCACAACACCCTTCGCCCTTTTCGATGACGAAGTACCGTGCTGTGTTGCTGCGCTCAACAAAGGGAATCTCCTACTCGCAATGCACAGTACAGTACTGCACCGTAATTGAGCGACATTTGCGAATGCATCTGCTACTGCTCGCCGCCAAATTTCAGCTTTTTCTTTACCCAGATCCCGGCGCCGTGAAATCATGCCGTAGTGGTTGAGCACCAGTAGTAGTCCTACCTCATCCGGAGCTCCGCTACGCTACTGTAGACCATCAAATCAGGAACGCTCCCTCTTATTACGGTACCGGTACCGGTAGTCTCTCAATGTCCAGAATCGGCAGTGGGTAAGCATTGCATGATAGAAACTACCGGTAGCGTACCTGTATCTACTGCACTCGAGAGCTGTGCAATCTAATTACTGTACTGTACCTGTACTTGTACAGTACTAGTACCCGTACATGAACTCGGGTATATCATGAATCCATGGTGGCACTTTGGTACGCTGCAACCGAAGCAACATTTCAACAGAAAAATATGTGTTATGGTGCAGAACCTCTTAAACTAAACCCTTTATCAAGATCTCCTCTTATCTCAAGTTGATGTTTTTTGGCTACAACATCCCTAGACAAGAAATAAAATATTAAACAGTAGACCGATATATTCTCTATATATGAGTTTAGTTTTATGGGCTTTTGAATTTATCAATATTCCTTATCATGATTTTGCTTGATTGATCTTCCTGGTCCAAAGAAATATCATTATTCTCATAATGTTCTATTTGAAGTGTACTACATCTACTGAGACAACACTAGTGCGTTGTACAGTACTATGAATTCATGATATACCCGAGTACCTGTCGCGGGCAAACCAAACTACCGGTAATTAACCTACAGTAATGCAGGATCGACCAAACAAAAAGTTCGGGGGTGTGAAAATCCATGATACAGTGGTATTGCTCGAGTACAATTAACCATACCCCAATGCCGTAGCCCCCTACCTATGATGCGTGCTCGAGTGCGGTATAATATTGTATCATACATAAATTTTTTCCATGATACCATTGTTAGAAGTTGGCTTGTCGAAATATACAAAGTGCATCACTGCTGGTATGGTAACCATCAGACTAAACTGATTTAAAGCAACTTATTAGTATAGATACAGGTATGAAAGGCACGGAAAGAACTAGTTGCATAATAATCAACAGGATCTTTCTGTGCTGTGCTTAAGCTGCGATTCGACCATCTTCATTTCAAGAGCGAGGAGAGGTTTTGCCATTTTGAGCTCAGGTTGTTTAAGATATCCAGAACGAGCACGGCTCATTTATGGCCGATGGTGATTCTCCTGTCTGAATGTTTCACTCAAGGAGGCACAATGGCGCTTGATTCCTATGCGTAACTTTGGGGGCGGGCAGACAGAATCCACCGCATCACGTGCAGGTAGGTGGTGGGCATCCTCATCACTCGCTCTCTCTCTCTCAATCTCTTCGTCTCTCAGCTGTGACCACCCGCACTTGCAAGTGGTGGAACGTCGCGCAAAACGATCAATCGAACCCGGAGAGCAAATAATCGCAGCCGGAATGGTCGCCCAAACCACCGACCCCTCAAAAACCTGCCTGCGCACCATAGCCCTCGACGAGAACTGGCTCTTCAAGCTGTTGGAAATACGTTATCCACCCTATGAGTCATGGGTATGAGTCATGGAATTGACTCATACATGTGACGAGATATGAAAAGGGGGTTTCCTTGGCAGGAGAACCATGTTATCACGTGATGGAATATGTCTATATAAGACCAAGTGTATTTCCCTCTGTTACCACGTACTTTGCTAGTACAAGCGTGGAATCTTATCTTTATATCTAAACTATACTGCGTTCAACTCTCAGTGCCGCCTTAGTATCTAAGAGACAGCCTCAGAGACTGCAATATTTTCAGGTTATGAGCCCGGCTAGCAAGCCTTTCTGCTACCAAGTATCATATACCATATAGATAAAAGAAAGACACCTAAGCGAGACGCTACTACCGTTACCTCTTCCATTCTTCCATCCCTCCTATCTGACCATACGGTCAACGAATACCTCTATACAAAACTATCTATCCTACTACAAGCCTACATGCCACGCACCTATCACGACGCCCTTGAGTACACAATTGAAGAACACATCGAAAGAGTCAATCAAACCATCGCTCAAAAGAACCTCGAAATTATCGACTATAACGATCGCCTTCAAGCCATTCAGACTAGGTACGGTGAACAACTGGACACACCTCCGATACCCACCATACCAGATCTGACTCTCGCCGACTTCGAACACCTACAATACGATCGCGAAAACGATAGTTACCGAGGTTACTTCGATCCTGAAACTCTGATTAAGTGTACTGGCTGTCTCAAGCTAAGACCATTCCCCATCCTCTCCGGAAACATACCGAAACCCTGTTGCGAGTCATTTGAAACAAAAACAAGGGATTTCGCGCTTCTGAAGTTAAGGCAAACAAGACGTGTTGCATACTGGAAACCTTTGTCGATCGGTAACACCAAACTCCGACAACTCCAGTAAACATGTCAGACTCCACATCACCCGAACAATCCTTCGGCCGGTTGTCCTTATCCTTCAACAAGTACCCTACACTACAAGGACAACAAAACTATCGGTCATGGGCAACGATGTGGAAAACAGCCTTTAAGGTCTGTAGCATATGGGAATACGTAGACGGAACAATACAACAACCAGTCACATCGGATGAAGGTTCCTCCTCTCAACCAACCGCAGTTACGGAATGGGAAACAAAGAACGAACAAGCAAAGTTCCTTCTGTTCCAAGCAGTAGGCGATCACTATGAGACCGTTACATGCTACCCTGCAGTTAGCGATGCTTGGAAAGCCCTCAAAGACAAATTCGACAAAGAGACACCCTCAACAAACCTAGTCCTACTTGAAGATATATTCAAGAAACTTCCTCCCAACAAAAACATTACCGAACACGTCACGAGTTTCGAAAATGCATGGAACCGACTCTCCCAAAGATGCGCGAACGCAAAAGGAAAGACAAATGACGACTTCCGATCAACAATGAAACTGGTCACGCAATCCGAAGCTGTCAAAGGGGCCTTCTTCATGTTATCCATAAAGGAACAACATAAAGACCTTTGTGACATACTCGCAGCTAGAGGAGATGACCAGTATACCGACATAAGGGAATTCTTCATCAGTCGAGCCGCAGAAAAGTCGGAAACAGAGGAAAAAGTACTATTCGTACCAAAGAAAAAGGACATGAAGGAATGTTCCTGGTGCAAAAGCAAAGGGAACAAAGGGTTTAAGAGTCATCACGTCAAAGATTGTCGAGGTCTGAAGAGAGAAAAAGAGAGACGAAACAAGGAAAACCCGAAAGGACAAAGGACAGCCAACCTTACCGATGCCACTGTAACTGTGCTTATGGCCAAAACCGAAAAAAAGGAGGAAAGATCAATAGACTGGTTATGTGACTCTGGAGCATCAGATCATATATCACCAAACAAAGGTGACTTCCAGAACCTCCTACCCGCCAACACAAGTATAGTAACAGCAGACGGCAGAACGCATTACGCAGCAGGAACTGGAGATGTGCAGATCCCTGTGCGGTTGTTGGACGGATCCGATCATACGATTCAGCTCAGACGAGTATTGTATGTCCCGACATTTCGGTACTCCTTGGTGTCCGAATCAAGACTGGATGATGTTGGAATTAGGATAGAAATTGAGAAAGGAAGGAGAGAATACAAGAAAGGAGGAAGAGAGATCATGATTGCAGATAAGAAAGACGGTCTGTGGTATGTTAGGACAAACAAAACAAGAATACTTGTATCCACCTACGAAGAGAGACACCAAGCACTTGGCCATCCGAGCGTGATCAAGGATTGTTATCAAGACACAAAACCAATACCCCGTCCAAACGATTTCAGTTGTGAAACATGTAGATTGCAAAAGTCTACACACCATGTTCCCTTAGGAAAAGAAATAGAGACAAGGAAACCGTTCGACAAGATCCATTCCGACTTAAGCGGACGTATCTCTACGCCAACACTGGGTAAAAACGAATACTATATGACATTCGTTGATGACTACACCAGATACTGTTGGTTATACCTACTGAAAACGAAAGACGGAGCAGAAACAGCGATTAAGAACTTCTGGGAACTCGTCCTCACTCAACATGAAGCCAAGATCAAACGCCTTCATAGTGACAATGGAACCGAATACATCAACCAAGAAGTATCCAAATTCCTGAAAGATAAAGGTGCTCTCCATACCACATCACCAGCCTACAATCCTGAATCAAACGGTGTTGCCGAAAGGATGAACCGTACCTTAACCACCATGGTACGATGCATGTTACCGACCGACAAGAAGTTTCTATGGGGGGAAGCCTATGCGACAGCAGCCTACCTATACAACAGACGTTGGCAGTCAACAATAAAAACAACACCTTTCGAGCAACTACATGGAATGAAACCCACTATTAACCATCTACGACCTTGGTTCACGAATACAATTGTGCACATACCTTTGGAAAAGAGAGGCAAACTTGACCCTACTGCTGAAGAAGGTCACTTAGTAGGATATACTTCCAGTCCTACAGTGTATCGTATATACATACCCAAACGACATACAGTGACAGAAGCAAGAGACGTAAGATTTGGTACAATAGAAGGAGTATCGTTCGAATATCATCTAGACCAACCAGCAATACGAACCGAAAAACAGAATATACCACCCCTACCCGAAGACATTCCATTACCTGAAGAATCAGAAGAAGAAGAATCTGAAGTAGTACCCGGCACGTTTCCAGTATCACCTGAGCAGACTAAACCAACGAGAAGGTCAACTCGTCAAAGAAAACACACCGAGAAAGGAGCTGGTTACCGAAAAGACCTAGCTCAGTCGAAGCTTAAAGATCTCAATAATAAGCTAAGACAAGCGAATGAAGCCTTCAGAACCTACATGAGAGGGGAAGGTGGATCCGGCAGTGTACAACAAGTTGGTTTACAACATCAATTACGTATCGAGGAACTTCAGGAAAAGATTCGCAGACAACAGGCAGCTATTGACAAGGAGTCCTTCGTTGGATTATCCTACCACATACGAGATCCTGAAAGCTATCGAGAAGCTATAGAATCATCCGAACGTGACGAATGGCAAGTGGCAATGGATGAAGAGATGAAAGTCCTAAACGAGCACGGAGTAGGGGAAGTGGTTGACAAACCACAAGGTAGAAAGGTTCTCAGAGGACGATGGGTTTTCAAAGCAAAAGTGAAGAGAGATGGTACATTGGAAAGGAGAAAAGCAAGATATTGCGCAAAGGGTTTCAGTCAAATCCCAGGGGTGGACTTTGAAGAAGTATACGCACCAGTAGCAAGACTAGAGTCACTTCGGGTACTGCTGAGCATCTCAGTCATCCGCGGCTACGCTATGCGACAACTCGATATTAAAAGCGCATTCCTATATGGTGATATAGACTACGAATCCTACTTAGAAATGCCAGAAGGTTACCGAAAACCAGGCAAAGTATGGAAACTACGAAAAGCCATTTACGGACTACGACAGTCACCTCTCCTATGGTACAAACATCTCACAAATGCCCTCGAAGACATTAGTTTCAGCGAAGGGACCTTCGACCCATGCATCCTCGTTGCGAAAGACCTGTATTGCTGCATATATGTCGACGATATCTTAATAACAGGCAAACAACACTTAGTAAACAAGTGTGTCAAACAACTCAAATCCCGTTTCCAATGTACAGATTCTGGGGAACCATCGCTTCTACTTGGCATGGAGTTAGAAAGAACTGAGGATGGACTTCGGATTAATCAACGAAGATACATCACGGAGAAACTTGCGAAATACAAACTCGAAAACGCCAATGAAGCAAAAACCCCTATCGAAGCTCACTCACCACTTGTCATAGCTACAGACAATGAGACAATGTGCGATCTGAAATTGTATCAATCTATACTTGGTTCCCTCATGTATGCAGCTTGTGCAACAAGACCTGATATAGCACATACGGTCGCCTTCCTCAGTCAGTTCTCAGCTAGACCTACCGAAACCCATCTATCAGCAGCCAAAAGAGTACTCCGATACCTTAAAGGAACAAAGACTATGGGACTCATCTACCGATCAGACTCAGAAAAGACGCCGATAGAAGTCTTTAGCGATAGCTCCTATGCATCCAACCTTACCGATAGGAAGTCCTTCTCCGGTATCATACTCCAAACTTATGGTAATACAGTACTCTGGCGCTCCCGAAAACAACGTACCGTAGCTCAGTCCACAACCGAAGCAGAATATGTGGCACTAGGATTTGCAGCAAATCAAGGAGTTTGGGTCAGCAGAGGACTCAAACAAATGGGCATCACAACAACACCGGTTGTATACTGTGATAATACCGCTGCAGTCAGCCTGACCGAAAACCACGGTGTCTCCGATAGAACCAAACATATCGATGTCCGATATCATCATGTGAGAGAGTTACGGGCAAGAGGAGAAATAGAAATTAGACGAGTTGAGTCGGAAAAGAATCTAGCAGATATATGTACGAAGGGATTAGTTAGAGTTACGTTTGAGAAATTGCTATGTTACATCGGGATGGAAACGTAGGGGAAGTGTTGGAAATACGTTATCCACCCTATGAGTCATAAGTATGAGTCATGTTATTGACTCATACATGTGACGAGATATGAAAAGGGGGTTTCCTTGGCAGGAGAACCATGTTATCACGTGATGGAATATGTCTATATAAGACCAAGTGTATTTCCCTCTGTTACCACGTACTTTGCTAGTGCAAGCGTGGAATCTTATCTTTATATCTAAACTATACTGCGTTCAACTCTCAGTGCCGCCTTAGTATCTAAGAGACAGCCTCAGAGAACTGGCTCTTCAAGCAATCCTCGAATATAACCCCCATCGCCCAGACTTACACCCCAGTCGCCCAATTCCCGACGGTCGTGCACTTGGACCTCTTGAAAAACGACCTGATCCCCGACCCCTACATTGGCGCCAACGAACCCGACTGCCTATGGATTAACGACGCGGACTGGACTTACAAGACCGCGTTCACGCCGCCAGAGGTGTGCAAAGGGGATAATGTATGGATGGTGTTTGAGGGGCTAGATACCGCCGTTGATGTTTACCTGGATGGGGAACATCTGTTTTTCTCGAAGGATATGTTTATTCCCAGACAGGTGGATGTCACTAAGTTTTGTGGGAGGAAGGGGGGGGAGGTAGAGTTGGTGCTAAAGTTTCGCTCGCCAAGTAGGTTCGCCAAGGAGGAGGAGCGGAGGGTTGGGTTCAAGAAGGCGCCTACGGATAATACTATCATGGGAGGGCATTCTAGGATGTGTTTCCCCTCTCGCCACATCTCTAAGTTTGGGCCCCGTGCTGATTTGGGCCAGGTACCTGAGGAAAGCGCAATACCACTGGGGCTGGGATTGGGGCCCTGCCCTGGCATCTACAGGGCCATACCTACCCATTCGTCTGGAGATATTTGCGGGAAGAATAGACGACCTCAAAATATTGCCTAAGGTGCATGACGAACTGGATAAAGCGGATATCAAAGTCTCTGCGAAAATATCCGGCTCGGAGGGGAACCACGTCCTTGTAGAAGTCAAGGCACCGAGTGGCGGAGTTGTGGAAAAGAAGGTATTCGAGGTCGGGAACGAGGAGTTCGAGGGGAGCATTACAGTAATTAAACCGGAGCTATGGTGGCCACATACGCATGGCGCACAGCCAAGGTATGAATTCACGGTAGAGTTATTAAGTCGTGACAAGGTGTTCCACCTCCTCTTCTCTAGCTATTCCCTCATAATACTAATATTGAATGACCCAAGTCATCCCTCCACAAAATAACCAAACACCTCGGCCTCCGCCACCTAAAACTCCTCCAACACCCACTGAAATCCGTGCCCGGCACATCCTTTGCCTTCGCAATAAACCACACCCCCGTCTTCTCTGGTGGGTCAAACTGGATTCCGGGCGACTTCTTCCTCCCACGCTTCACACACCCGAATTCCCAGGGCGTAGACACCAACTACCGCCGCTGGCTAACCCTCGCCAAGTCCGGTCACCAAAATACGATCCGAGTGTGGGGTGGTGGCATCGTAGAAACGGACCACTTCTACAACCTCTGCGACGAACTTGGCCTTCTCGTCTGGCAGGACCTACTCTTCGCCTGCGGCAATTACCCAGCGCACGACGAGTTCTGTGAATTGGTTAGGGAGGAGACGATTGTACAGGTGACGCGCATTGTGCACCATCCCAGTCTAGTCCTTGTCTGTGGTGATAATGAGGATGTGTGGTTGGCTGGGCTGTGGGGGTGGGATTACAAAGAGGAGGAGAAGACGGTTGAGGAGTGGATGAGAGGGAACTTTCAGCATAGGAAGATTTTGGAGAGAGTTTTGCCCGAGGCGTTGGAGGTGGTCGGGATTAGTGAGGTAGGGTTGGAGTACTGGGAGAGTAGCCCTTTCGGGGGCAAAGGGGCGAATTCGGGGGATGTGGGGGATGTGCATATTTGGGATGGTGGGGTTTATACCTAACCTAATATTGCGCGTGTGAGTGTGGTTTCTGATGTGGTGATAGTTTGGCATGGTCCCATGCACCCATACCAATTCTACAAAGACCTTACGGGACGGTTCGTATCAGAATGTACTCGTACCTGCCCTGCTCTCGCCCTCCCTAGCACACCAACAGCTAACATAACACAACAGTCGGATTCGAATCCCCACCAAACATGCGCACTATAAACCGCATGCTTCCCAACCCCGCCACCCGTCAATCCCAATCCCTGCCCTTCCTAGCCCACGACAAAGGTCCAGGGGCACAACGTCGGGCAGTAATGTACATGGGCGAGAACTTTCGCTTCAGAATGGACCCACTGGAAGACTACGTTTACTGCGCACAGCTGTTACAATCCGAAGCAATAGGCTTCGCCGTAAATACCTGGCGTCGGGAATTTCGCGGACCCGGAGAGGAGAATTGCTCCGGAGCGCTGGTATGGCAATTGAACGACAAGTACGCCCCTTCCTTCCTCCGCCCTCCGAATGTGTACAGTGACTAATGAAGACGTGAAATAGTTGGCCAGGGATATCATGGGCGATAGCAGATTACTATCTCCGCCCGAAACCTGCCTTCTTTGCTATGAAACGTGCTCTCACACCAATCTCAATCTCACTCGAGCGAACAGTGGCGAAAGAAAACTTGAACATCCTGCGCGGGTACCCTGAACAAAAATCCAAGATCGCGTTCTGGGCTTGTTCCTCCCTCCTGACCGAAACCACAGCTGCGCTAAGCTTTGCCGCGCACGATATTGCCTCCGGCGAGGCCGCACCTATTTCTCTGTCCACTACACTGACCAGCGCCACCATTAAACCTAACTGCACAACAGAACTAGTAACGATTGAAGTCCCATACCCCACTACAACTGTAGTCTCTGCGACCATTCGTTCTCCGACTGGAGAAGTACTAGGCCGATGCGTTAGCTGGCCAGACCCACTGAAGTTCGTTACCTTCGCGAAGGACCCGGAAGTCCTCCTCAGAATTAAAGACGGCAGGGATGAAGTCGTAGTCAAATGCGCGAAGCCGGTTAAAGGCCTCGTACTACAAGTCTCGCCCGAAGAAGGCGAGGATGCGGATTGGGGCGATAATTGTATCGATGTGGTCCCTGACGAGGAGGTGCGCGTTCCAGTGCGGGGGTTGGCGAGGAGGGGGGTGGAGGGGAGGTGGTTGTGTGATTGGGAGGGGGTGAAGAGAGTGGAGGTTATTCGGGAGTGAGTTGTTTGCATGAATTGGGTTTTGACGTTTTATCATGGGAATATCTCGGAGTGTGATGTCTATTGAGTGGTCTCAATAAACCCGGTATATCCTTGGCGTATATGGTATGATGGGTTGCGAGTGGCAGGTTAGGTAAAATAACCAGTGATCATCGCGTGTCATTCAAGAAAAAGAACATCTAGTCCTAGGAGCGCTAGAAAAAAGATAACAAAGAAACCAAGTAAAGCAGGGGAAAGCAAGTTCTACCAAGATTCAGCGATGTCCGCAAGGCAGAAAGCATACATCTTACAAAAGTAGTGTTCGGTTGGTCGTAGTCTGATCTGTTTGGGCTGTCGCCCTCCCGCACAAGTAGCACCTCCGCCACTCATTACAGGTATCATATCATAGCATAGCGCAGAGGAGTGGTTTTTCGGCCATCCCGGTGAGGGCTGGCAACCCCCCCCCCCCCTTCCCAGTGGTATAATAATTATCATAGAAGTCCCAAACTTACTGTAAGAAGGGTTCCGGTGTCTACCAAAGCACCCCCAACTTGGGTGCGAAAAATTGAATTATGATATCATGACAATCACAGTTAGCCCCCCTCCTCATGCGTGTTCATCGGATTAGCACACACCCGCCACCGGCGCCAACTGTGATACCAAGTCAAAGTGCAACTCCTACTATCATACAAATTTGCGCAGGCTGAACTTCCTCCGGCTCCTGCGCCATGCAGCGCTGTATTTCTTACAGTTCGGATTACTAGAGGGGAGCGATACATCGTCAAGACTTGATGTGAGAAGCTAGCTGGTTCAAATGCCACTCATTCACGAATGGCGAAAGGGCGCACCATTTGTATATCATACCTCTGTATTCAATGACCGATTGTGATTATTACAACAAAATGAATTCACAGTTTCTCACTCGACGGCGATAAGGGAAGAGCAAGCCTTTCAGTCGAAAATGCCCCCACGTGAGTCTAAAGTCGATGTAGGGATATTGTAGCCCGGTACCCCCAGCGTTGCGAGGTAGAAGTGAATTATGGGGGGATAGGTGGTCAAATTGCCACAGACAGTCAGATCTCTGGAGAGGAGCAAATGGTCGAGGGGAGGGTAAGATCAGAACTCGGAATCCACTTTTCCACGCAACTTCTAAATATCGGACTACAGTTTGTATTGTTTGGTGGCCTTCCTATCTTACCTCTTCCCGTAGATGAAGCACAATCTCGGCGTCACACCTCACTGCTTGTTTCTCACGCCATTGCCCCCCCCCAAACGCGTGCCCAAACGGCATATGACTATCTAAACCCATGATGCAGTAGCCGCACCTCCTCAATGTTCTCTCTCAAACACCGCCTTCACCCCCTCCCGATGCGCAAAGCCGCCCTCATTCCATACCAAGAAGCAACCACTTCCGCGGACCAACAAAACAAACAAACAAACAAACAACGTCGCCCCCATTATCTATCATACAACCCTATACATATCCGTACCAATACCTCCACTTCAGAAATGCGCTTACCAACTCCTCGACTCTCCCCCTCTCCCCCTCTCCCCCTCTTCCAAAAATGTCAAGATATCAACCTTCACCCTGACACCCCCAGATCCCCGCCCGGCAAACCCCCCACCTCAGCTCCCCCGCCCTGGCAAACTAAAGCCATGTTCTGCCCTAATCCATACAATGTGCGCAAGTCATCATGAGCAATGTTCCAGCGGTGGATCGCATTGGGCACGGTGACGCGATAACGGATATTGGTGATGGGGTATAGGCGCGCTGGGCGGCGTGGTTGGTGTTGGATGTTTTGGTGAGCTGCCTGGCGAGGTGGGGTAGAGGGGAGGGATGCGGGCAAATGATGAGGGATTGGGTAAATAGGGCGTTAAGAGAGCTTCCGCATTGGGTGTTTCCCAGAGAAGTTTCATCGCAATTCGAGTGACATTGATGCAAATTTGCACGGTAAGGTGATAATGGAGGAAGCGTGGGGCAGAGAAGGGCATGGTGCGCTCTCTCGGCGTAGCACCGGTGGGTGTGGAGGGATTCCGCAGAAGGGACAGGCGCGAAATTGTAGCTGTGGATGGGGGGTAGAGTTCGATGCATAGGCATATCGGGGAGGTTATTGAGATGGGGGGGGCGTTTTGGGGGGGGCATCCGAGAAGGGCTTCGTTTGACGATGGGAGACAAGTATGGCATGTGCGGTAACCCATATTTGTGTGATTTCGGTATTTGGGTTGTATTAAAAAGGGAGATGGGTCAGTTTATAATCGAGTTGGACTCGCTGATTTACTCGTGAAGATCTCCAAGGGAGGTGCTCAGAACTTACGAGCAGAGGATAGTTGCCTTAAGGGGATAATGAAGTGCTCTGAATTACGAGTGACAATATATGATGTCGATATTAACCCATGATCCGACTCCCTCGCCAAATACCACCCTGGAACAAGATAAAACTAGATATCCATGAGACTAAGGATCCGCACACCTGGGGCCGATGCAACCAAAAACAACCAAAAAAAAGTGACCTTGACAGCGGAGTCCACCACCTCTCAAAAAGCCTCGACACCAGACACCACAGACCAATCTATAATCTTAAATTTCCGGTAGGTTCGCTTGCTTCGTTGATATCTCAGCTTTACTAGCGTTTTAGGCATGTCCGGGTTATTAATCTCACTAGGAGTACGCCATCAGCAAACTGTGCTAAGCCCAATACCCGATAACCCCCGAGCAACTATCACACCCCGCTAATCCTGCAATCCTCCAAGCAATCATAGCCCCTGCACTGGTTAAAACCGCCATGGCCAGGTTAACCTGATTGTTATCCAACACACCCCACCTCGAGCCCGAGATCACCGCTCGACTGGGCTTGTGCTCCTGCTCGTGTCCTAGCGCATCATCTTTCTCCGCAGCAACAGCGTTTCTCGAAGCAGCAGAAGTGGGGATCGGAGCTGCGGCGGGCTGTGGTGTTTGGTGAAGGTGCGAGTGGATACGTGCACGAGTTGGGAAGTGTGTTGATGAGGGTTGAACGAGGACCTTGTGTTTGTTAGTTTCTAGAAGGCAGGGTTTAGGAAAGGGGGCCCTACTGTAGTCCCGTTAGGCCCTTCAACAATTTTCTGTGTACGAATATCTACAACGCTCTTTTGGAATACCGCTCCGAGGATAGAGTCAAGAAGACTCCCAGAGACACCGACTATTGTGGCAAATGCTACAAAGAGGACCTTTTCTTTTATCCCCCAGGTTGGGCCGTAGTTACCACTGTTGCCAAAGGAAACGTGTGCTCGACCTTTTGGAAGGTGGATGCCGTACCCATCTGTCGGCAGTGGGCAATACGGCAGTAAAATCACTGAGATAAGCCCGATGATAGCGGAACCGACCCCCCCTGCCAAAACTCCGAATAAGGTGACGCCGCCGTTGGTACCTGGGGGTGTCTTGCGAAGGGTAGATATCAACACTGGCTGAGTTTTGGAAAGTATTCCCAGCTCCGAGGATAGCGTGTCTGCCAATGTCGCGGCATAGTTCCTACAAACCCGTTAGTCAATAGTGGGGACACCTGCACAGGCCACATGCGCGATAATCCCAATCGCCAAAATATCCCCATGAAAACACACATCCTCCCGCTGCGCGAAGCCGTTCAAGGAAATCACTCGCAACTGGTAACAATGCGCTAGAACAAGCACCGACGCGACGATACTATTCGCTAGGACCTGCCCCCCAACCCCTCCGTTAACCACCATTGATAACCCCAAAGTCTGGGGCACAAACTTGAATATGATTCCTAGCACCCTCACCCCCCGGCGCTCCAGACGAGGATATAGTCAACTTAGCCTTCACTTCATGTTTAACCTTCGTGGCTGCCGTCGCAAGAGCGTAGAATGAGATTAGCAAGACGAAAGGGAGGTTCCATGGGTGTAGTGCGTGGATAATTGCTGTTAAAACGGCGAAGAGAACACCAGTTGGGGTTAGAGATTTGCGGGAGAGCGCGCGGACAACGAGGAAGGTTGTGGCCAAGGAGGCAAAGATGAGATTCATGGCAGCTGTGGTGTTCGCTATGGCTGCGAGGCGAGGGGTTTTGAGGTTTGGAGACTAGTGATGAGCAGTGGCAGTCTGAGCCTGGGAATATCGGTATGAAAGGGATGGCCTCAGGCGTTGGTTCGGGAAACATGCCGGTATCAAACAGACCAATTCATGCCAAGGTGTGATAATAATAATTCCGTATTACTAAGCAAGAAAGCCGAAGTGAACGGAGCAGGGAGGCGAATGGCAGCTAGTCTACCGGAAATGTCGATTGCTACTCGCTGTCCAAGTGCTTCACAACTCAGAAACTGTAAAACAGTTGTGAAAATGCACGATTTCCTATCCTCACATAACTCATACGCAACTATGACTCACTGACGTGAATCACGGGTACGATTTATACTCGAGGAGATATTTCCCTAGCACGGGGCGGTTTCCCACGCAACATTAGAAGGGCATATATAGAGGTCGGATTCCCCTTTGGCCCAGAAGAATTAGCTCAAGCTAGGAATATAATCTTTAAGTCTTGACCACACCTGCCCAACTTTTACTACCAACTCTATCAAGCGAGCGGGTGTCAGGATACAAGAAATCTAGAGTACTCGCGCGCCTCCGTTGATGCCGGGTCGGCGATACAAGGATAAATAAATTATATTGAACCTCCGCAAGCAATCCCGCCGTATCCCAAATTTGGTGAGAGAGTGAGAACAAACCTCGAGATTCTCACTAGGGTTCAGTGCCCGGCGGTATTCTTGGCAGAGACGCGCTGATACTCTTGCTGCGGAGTTAGAACCTGGCACTCGAGCACAGTACCGGTAACCTATGGGCATTTCCCCTGGGCTTCCCGGCTTCAACTCGACCGCGCGCGACCCATCTGGCAAGGACCAAGCAGCCAGCACGTTTTTAACAATAGTTTGCTCATCCTATCATAGGACGATGGGATCTCCCAAAGCGCGCTCTCAAATCATTTGCCCCACCCCAGACAGGGCCCAAGATGATAGGGCTTACTTTACGCCGACCACCAAGATAAGGACCTTCAAGCAATCCCATATTGTTCTCCATAGTAAGATATAGGCGTCCGAGAGACTTTCATGAACCCATAAATGTTCACTTACACCATAGAGTACCGGCTTCCATAGAATAAACATCTACATAGAATTAACTTAAATTACTATGAAACCTCCACCCAGTATAAAAATGGCCCCACGGAGACTCTGCCGGCAATTGTTCAAGTTTCCACGCCAGTCACACTTCACAGCAGGCAACATCCCGACATATCCAGAATGCTCAGAAAAGCCATCTTCCACCTTGGTTTTTGCATTGCCTTGGCTATCGGCTCACCCTTTTGTTCTCATAGAACCGATCCTGGGCCCGAACCCACTTGTGCGTCCATCATATCCGCACCCCCCCTTCCTACGACTAGCCTTCAAAGCAGTAATGCGATCTACGATGAAAAGCCATGCGTGGCTATAAAAATTATTCATGGTGTAACTATAGAATCACCATGCCGATACCGAATCCGGGCCAAGCGTGGAATTCCTCCAACACCCAGCGAAAACACACCTACATTGCTGGATGACGTTACAACTTTTTATGTTTATGTTACTGAGGCAATAACATCTTCAAGCCCTAGAAGTTCCTTTTCAGCTACAACATTGGTTCCAACTTCCACAACTCCAAAAGCAACTGCTACTCTGGTTTCTTCATTGTTATTGCATATCAATAGTCCTGCTGGAGCTACCAAAACTTCACTGGCTCAAAGCCATGGTACTCCGCCCGGAACCTTACAGTCAAGTGCCCACATCAGCCTAAGCACCACGTCCGTCAGCTCGAACCCGACTTCAAAAAATACTATAAGCACGTCAATTTCTTCACACTCTCAATCTCCGACAACCCGCCTGTCTCCCCCAAAGCCGACGTTCGGAATATCGGATGTTCCGACTGGTGCTTCCACAATACCAAGCCCCACTTTGCCCCCCACACATGGGTTGACGTCGATTATGCACGAACCGTCGGCAATGCCAGTAGCAACCCATTCCCCGATCCTCCCGATGGGCGTGGATCAAATTAGCTCAGTTATAACAGACATTTCCCTCTTATTATCTGTTTTGGCAGAAACCCAGGCCTCTGCAACTTCACTGATGGGTTCCGGTCAGACACTTAATACTCATACACTACTAACCTCACCATCGGTTACTACTCATGTTTCCTCTGTAACGCCCGCACCTCTTCCTGCACTCGGCATGGCTGGGGTTAGTTCCGTTATAACAGACATCACTCTTCTGGAATCTATCTTAGCAGCTACTCTCACCTCTGCCCCTACACCTGTTACTACTCATGTTTCCTCTGTAACACCCGCAGCTCCCCCTGTACTCGGTATGGCTGGAATTAGTTCTGTTATAACAGACATCACTCTTCTGGAATCTATCTTAGCAGCTACTCTCACCTCTGTCCCTACACCTGTTACTACTCATGTTTCCTCTGTAACACCCGCGGCTCCCCCTGTACTCGGCATGGCTGGGATTAGTTCTGTTATAACAGATATCACTCTTCTGGAATCCATCTTAGCAGCTACTCTCACCTCTGTCCCTACACCTGTTACTACTCATGTTTCCTCTGTAACACCCGCAGCTCCCCCTGCACTCGGTATGGCTGAGATTAGCTCTGTTATAACAAATATTACTCTTCTGGAATCCATCTTAGCAGCTACTCTCGCCGCTATCCCTACACCTATTACTACTCATGTCTCCTCTATAACACCTGCACCCCCCCCTGCACTCGGTATGGTTGGGATTAGTTCTGTTATAACAGATATCACTCTTCTGGAATCCATCTTAGCAGCTACTCTCACCTCTGTCCTTACACCTGCTAGTACCCAAACTATGACGAAAGCCTCTATGGCAGCCTCCTCAAGCTACACACTAACCCCATTGGGTTCTAGTGGGAATAAATCTATTACCTCAACACGGACCATTATTCGAACCGCTTCTCCGCCAAATGCCACAGGTGGGAAAAAGCCTGTACGAGTAGACAAACCCTTGTGGGGCGCCGGAGAAACCGCAGTGGAGTGCACATGTCAGTGTAGGGGGCGGAGGTTTACTATCACGGCTACCAAGTCCGTTTGATATTTGAGGGGATTCCTTTCTCGCATTCGTCTGTTTGGGAGTTTTTTTTAAAAAAAAGTTTTCTTAAATTCGGTTTATCTCGCATGAGATAAAGCACTTGTTGAATTTCATCGGTTGTTCATCTTATGTAGCAACAATCTGTACTGTTAATTCCACACAATTCAAACATTTTCATATCAAAAATTTGTGTCACATTTCCTGAGAAATCAGTAATGTGGAGAGCACCACCACCCCTATCGATAGGAAGGTTAAACTTGGCTACATTTTGGTACATATTGCTCGGTAGGATTAGCAGCAACCCCCCTCCCCCACCCCAGAGGTGGAATGGTTCGAGTGTGCTACTGTGGGCAGTGTCCATATTTGCCCGCTCAGGAATAAGTAGGTCACCAATTGAATTGAACCCAATCAATCAGGAAATCCCACTGGTTTTCCGCAACACATGTTCTGGCAGGGTGTAGCGGTGTTTGAATGTACCTCGCCGGTAACTACGATAATATCTTTAGGAATCGATTCAATACTCGTACTGTACTGTACCATGAACGAGTACCGCCAGAGGATAGGAAAATCCGGTGCTCTCTCCATCGCAGAGGACAATCTGGACGGTGACAGCAAACAAATAATTCTAGCTGTCGTGCACCATAGATTGAGTATTACGCGTCCCTGAGGCTACAAAGAGGCTGGGAAGTGTAGAAGAGAACCCCTCCTCTCACTTACTATTATAACCTTGAACACTTTCTTTACCGCTATGCCTAGTGAAAATTTCCCCCCTTCCTTCATCCCCAATTATCCCTCACAAACCCCAAGTTCTCCAGAGAAACACCCAAAAAATGGCCCCGAGATCCTCATTGTTGTTCAGATGTTTTCAAACCTTTGAATCAAGGTGGGCATCCCCCCCTCTTTGGATTATATCGTCAGCAAAGATGAATAGCCATCACAGAATTTTCCCGTCACCAACCCACCACTTCCACTACGAGTACACTCCCACGTTAAACTAGGGCAATAGTGTTTGGCGGCCGTTCGGCATCCGTGCTGTCAGACAAGCTTTTTTTTTTCAGTGGTGCTTCTTGTTACTCGTATGATACAAGCACTCCCGCCTGGCAACACAGCCCTGTTTCGAAACCCACGGTATCGGTGCTGCCCAACTGCTGCCCAACTGAATCAACCCATTCTACGGTAGTGCACTGACTACGTTTTCGGGCTTTGAAACCTCCACACCCCACTCCCCATAAAGTCCACTGAGGTCATCTGCCGGAGTTGGTACCGCGCTTGGGGCACAAGCGAGCCATCACTGGGCACAGGGCTACCTAATGCAGACTTTTACTGGCTGGAAGCGCGTTGTGACTGGGCCGGGCCATAAAAGTGCCGAGTGACTACTAATGATAATTCCAATTTCTAGCTTACAGGAAATTTTGAGTATGCAAAAGCTTATCTGCAGTTAAAGAACAGACTCGAGGGAGCTTCTCTTTCAGGATCTTATGAATCCAAGCATATCAAATCATATAAGTTAACTTCCATACAGCTACCAAACTGCACCTCGCAAGCAGACAGCTATGATAAGCTCACAGAGCCCTTAGGTTAGGAGCCAAGGGTGCCTTGGCGATTCGCTATCAGCTTCCCCGCAATACCACCCCCACCCGGGGGTACGAAGTATGATACAAGCACATGTACGTGCTTCCGAGTGGATGTGAGAGCGAGCCTACTTACCGGTATTAGGCAGGAAATTCTGCCCGGTTGCAGGGTAATACCCGCATCCAGCTCATCGGAGGCTGACTTGGCACTACACATAACTGGGACTCAAAAAATTTACGGAATTTAAAAGATTCTCGTGTTCTATCAACCTTTTCTTCAAGGTGGACAGGCGCATGTGGTCCTAGACCTCCCGAGTTTTCTACGCCAATTACTTCAGGTGAAGTTGAAACGAGGGCCAGCATTAAGATACTACTCAAGGGGTACTATCCGCACCCTTCAGAAAATATCACAAGATCCCGGAACCATTGGCGTCAGCAGCGGTGCGAAGATACTGTAATTTCCACAATCTACAGCAAACGGAAGGGAAGTGCATGTGCCCTAGTAAATACACGATACCGTAGCATATGAGCTCAATGGCTCTCCTTCCACATCCGAGTGCCGGCATTAAACCGGGGCACCGGGAAAGCGACATGTGCCTGCAATGCAGTGTTTGGACATGTAGGAGTACAAACCCATATTTGGGAAACAAGTTCCGTGTCTTAGATTCTCCCCAAGAAATTGGGCATGCCAGCCACGTTAAACTGTCTCGATTGCCCACCCTCAAACAATAGTACTGGTAACTCCCCACTGCAGCCTGCGCTAACAAATCCGGTTGGGGTCCGGGGCCGATTGATCATGCCAACTTTCCTCCATCCAGGATAAATCGGCTCGAAATTTCGAGATTGCCAAACAGTCAGAATCATTAATATTACTAACTTATTGTCAGACAACCGACGCCTACATTATCAGTCCCAATTAGAGCCTTAGGTACGGCAGAGAGGCTTCCTTGGCATCTCGAACCTGACTATGCTACTTATCCCGTGGGGCGGGGCGCACTCCATTCCTGCCCGTTGGGGCACTCCCGTGCGGGGGAATCAAAATCACAGCTCGACTATTGGCCGAGGAACTTGAAATAGACGGTTCGTCTACTCATGCACTAAACTATGCTGGGGGGAGGGGGGGGAACTGAAGGTTTAGAGAGGAAAGGGGACACGCAACGGGTGGAAAACACCGGTACTAGTGTACGGTAGTGGTTTTGAATGGTGCGGATTAGAGGGGTATTTCAGTACGGTATTCACTAGCTAATTTCAATATAATTTCAATATAATATGATTTTGCAGGCAGCCGAGATCTCACAGTCAAGGGGAGATTGGGGAGTCTGGCCCTGACCATTTGGGATGCAGGCAGTAACTCCGTTGGAAGCGCGCAACGTACGAGCAAGTTCCTACTGCACGAAGTCTGCCGGCAGGCGATAAATTGATTGACAATGGCGTGGTTTTACATAATGTTATCCGGGCTGTCTATCACAAGCCGATACAAGTGCCACAAATACATTATGGACATGTTGCAAACACCCCCAGATTGCGATACACTGCGGTGAGATGTCTGACCATAACACCCCTTGTCAATGATGGCTCCCGAGAGCGCCTTGGGATTTCCAAAGATACGGCTCTTGGAGTAGGGCGCCCTTCTTGGAGTCCCAGGTGCCAGGTATGACCTTGTTCGGCAGCTCCCCCGGCCACGTCTCCGGATATCCCTTGGCCGATGCAGAGGGTAAGAGCAGTCAAAAGAAGTAACAGCAATATCTCAAGAATGTTCGGAGCGATTACCAACCGCATCATGTATGCAATAAATTCGGAACGCCTTCGAGCAGGGTGGCTGGGAGGATGTGAGGGTATTTCTTTTATTTTACTCGTTTTTTATTATTTATTATTTATTATTTTTATTTTTATTTTCTTATTTCCCTATCTCTCTCTCCTCTCTCCCGCGACCGACTTTTTCTCTTGATCGTCAACTGCAAAGGGATCCCGATCGGGAAGATATGTCATGGGAACGCCATGCATTAGTTTCTGATTGCCTTGGGATTACGGCTTCTGCACAGTGGGACTGGGGTCACTGGCGGCAGGGAGTGAGGGTGGGCCGTCTGCGATTAGTGGGGTTCCGACTCACACGAGATTCACTGCACAATTCAAACGTAAAATGGGGGCAAAAATCCAGAGGTGGTGTGTTGGCATGCCGCAAAGGGGTTGACTACTGCTAGGATTATCTGAGGGATGCTGCGGTGCGCAAGGTCCGATGCTATGCTCGAGCGCGTTTCTGGGTTGGGTTCGGCAGCAAACAGTTCATCAACCGAGGAGTAGTTTTCGCACATCAAACCATGATTCGAGAGAGACAGCACCACAACAGGGATAGGAAGAGTTGCCATTAACGACATGGGAAGGGACTAGCTACGGCTCTAATCCTCAGACTTTGAACTTGTAGGACGGGTGAGGTTTCACGGTGGTGAGGAGCAGATTGAGTGAGCGGCTATTGGTTTACCAGAGAAACCAAAGCGGTTTAAGCGTTCAGGTACGATTGGTAGGTACAGTACATGATGCCGAGTGATTAATTATGATGCATGTCTGAAATGCCGGTGTGAACGTAGAGATCCGGGGTGTAAGGGGGCTTTTTGTTTTTTCCCTCTGGACCAAATACTGAGTGGTGGAATGAACGAACAGCCTTTTTTTTTTTTTTTTCCTGTGGGTATTATATTAATAGCAGCGGACCATCCTGAGGGTTTTATTTATCTAAGCTTGCTCGTGGATAACACACACAATGCAACTGGAGCGACGTTAAGAGCGCCATGGCCACTGATGCCGCATTTGGTTAGGTCCGAGACGTGGGGTGATGGAGGCCGGATATTGGGGGTCGCAGGGCTACAAGTACTCGTACAGTACCGTACTCGAGCACAGTACTGTACAAGTATCCTGTGTGAAGTACCCTACCCGAACATTCGAGTCTGAGTGCAGCGTGGGCGCTCAGATGCTCACAGGTAATTTGCCATACGAATCTTTCATCCCTGTGTTCGGGTACGAGCTGCGAGTACTCCATGCCTGCTACCTGTACTGCGCACTTTTTGGATAGGCTACTCCACTGTATAATAATATGTGGTTGTATCTAAGAATGGCTAGAGGGGAAGCAATGAATTACGGGGGGGCAAGCAGTTAACAATAATTTGGGTATATCCGCTATCATATTACCCCCCCATATTTTCACTAAATGTGGAAAAAAAAAGAGGGAGGCTAATAAATAGGATAGGATAGATGGACTGTGCCAGTAGAGAGCCAAAAAAGAAGCGTGCGCATATTCTCTCGGAGGATTCTATCCCTCTACGGACTCTAACTCGGGTCGGGACCGATCAAACTGTTACCGGTACCAATTATACAAGTACTGTACTGTGCGGTACCGGTACTGTGCCACGAAAGTGTAACTATGGGAATTTGTCCCAAGTATATTTTTCCGAGACAAGAATTCCGGCGATTACCGCTATTCTTCCCCATCTTACTGCGCAAATTCGATACCCAGCCAGCACATCTCTTTTACCGTTACCGTGTTGCAAGCAGTCGATCTGCATGCATGATTGCTTTTTCCCCACGGATTGATTGACTGAATTCACGAGCTGAGGGGGGATGGGAATATGTTCATCGAATAGTACAAGACCGGGAGCGCTCGTGGGAGGGGTGGCATCAATACCGAAGGCACGGTTAAAAGTGTATTCTGGAGTGGGGTGAGGAATGGCTTGCCAGATTTCCCAACCAAGGGGTTGGAAAAAAGCGATTCCTTAAAAAAGGAACAGTCTCGAATGGGACTGTTCAACTTACCCGATACACTACCAAGTTCCTCTAACCCACCTTCAGAAACCCTTGTGTGATGTGATATACTGTATGTGTGCATGTAGTATAGGTACTTGGGTGGGTGAGTGGGTATGTTGGATGTACGGTAGTCCCTTTCCCTTCCCTTCCCTCCCCTTCCCTTCCCTAGTCCAAGGTGGAGGAGGGAGGGGAGTGTGAAGGGTGAGTGTGTGCGAGTGCGAGAGTACGGTATGTGTGGTAGGTGGTGGTGCTTTGGTCTACCGGTACCTCTCACCGACAAAAGGGGCGTTCAACAGGAGCGGAAGAGAGGAATTGCGCAATTGGGTTCTGTTCTGCACTCGAATTGTTCACTGGGGAATTTCTGTGGGGGCAGGGGGTGTAGGCTTGATGATTTCAATTCGATTCGGCAGTTCGAATTATACGACGGATTATCGAACTCCACTGAGTCGGGTGAGTGGAGTGTAGTTTAGCGAGGGGAGGGGAGTTGACGGAACGGGATCCTCATCGGCGGGTTGGGAAAGGAAGTTCTGGCGGTTGCACGGTTGATATAAGGCACCACCTGTCCCGCCCCTTCGGTAACAATTAATAGATGCTTTTCTGGAATTCTAAACTCTCTAATCGGCCTTTTTTTCTTCTTCTTTTCTATCTCGCTGCCTGTAATACTGAAGTGCAAGACAGTGGGTATAGGATTTTTTTTTCTTCCCTTCTTTTCTTCCCTTCTTCCCATTTTCTTGCTGGGAATCGAGAGATCCCATACACCCTGCTACAAACACAACCGTCGAATACAAACCCACGCTCTCTCCTGCGACAACATTGAGGGGCAAACAAGAATACCAGAAACTAGGAAGGGAGGAAGGAAAATAGATAATAAAATACTATCCCCCATGCACGAAGACGAAGGGTAAGTTTGTGCATCTAGTAGTGGTTCTTTTTTTTCTTCCTTCATTTTTTCAACCTATTCACCTCCCTTAGACCCCCATGAGATTTACTGACACAAAAATCTCGCAACATGAGTAGATACAGTTATTCCGAAGAGGAGGAGGAAGTAGAATATTCTCCGGATGAAGAGTTTGCATTTCCCATCTTCAGGGCTAGCCCAAAAGCAAGCAAACTAACTAGGGTTAGACCTTCATCCGAGGAGGAGTATGATGACAATCTCTCCACAATGTCCCTTTCAGATTCAATAACGGATTATGTGTATGAGAATGGTCGACGGTACCATTCATATCGTCAGGGGAGCTATGTTAGTAACTAATTACGAAAAATTGGAGAATCTAATGCTAATGATGGGGTAGGTATTCCCTAATGACGAGGTAGGCGTTTGATAGTGAATTCCTCCTTTGAAGGACTCAGCTTATGGGTCGTAGCTAGAACAAGAGCGATTAGACCTAATGCACCACCTCTGGAGATTGGTTCTGGGTGGAAGATTATACTCCGTTCCGATAGTTGAGAGTGAAGTTGAGAGGGTGCGTGCGCCTGTCTCGTTTCCATATGTCAGATATATTAACCAACAACTCAGATATTGGACGTTGGGACGGGTACTGGTGAGTTCTTCCCGCGTGTGACACATTGAAAGGGTTGGGGGAGAACGTTGCTAATTTTTAGGCATCTGGGCAATTGACATCGCTGAGTATTACGCCATTGTGCTCCATGCTTACTTGTTTGTTTGTTTGCTTGCGTGTGAGAGGATTATGGTTGTTGATGGATAGAATAATAGCCAGATATCCTCTGCCCAAATCATCGGAAACGACCTCTCGCCCATCCAACCCAGCTATGTTCCTCCCAACCTCCGCTTCGAGATAGATGATTGCGAAGAGGATTGGCCCTTTCCCGACAATCACTTTGACTTTATTCACATTCGAAACTTGGTTGGGTCGGTGCGTGATTGGGACAGGATATATGTCCAGGCTTACCGGTACCGTGCTGCCCTATCACTAACAGTAAACACTGCATTTACTAATTTATTAATTTGGGGAAGAACACTGAAGCCAGGTGGCTGGATAGAGCTCAAAGACAACTTTCGTCCGTTCGAATGCGACAATGGAACCCTGAAACCTGACAATGTGTTGCGCACCTGGGTGGACAACTTCGAAAAGGCCACCATTTTAGCGGGGATAAATTGGGGCACTGCAGCAGCTGAATTTAGACCCAGTCTTGAGAAGGCTGGATTCAAGGCGGTCACCGAGCAGATTCACAAAGTTCCGCTTGGGTACGTCCCTGGGTAAACTTGTGCCTGCCCCATTGTAGTGTGCAACGGTCATGGTGTATGGACGACTAATGAGGGCAGAACATGGGCGGGAGATCAGGGCGACAGGATGAGGGAGATGGGTATGATTTCCCCTTCCTGTAGTGACTTACCGAATCGCATTTAGCTGATGGTGGGTATAATAATGCGCTAGGTACATTCCAGAAGGAGATGCTGATTACTGGAGCGGAGGGCCTGACGCTGGCGATGTTTACTCGCGTGCTCGGGTGGGACAAGAAGGAAGTGGACGTGTTTGTTGCTAGCGTGCGGGAGGCACTGAAAGACCCTGCGATCTGCGCATACACTAGATTGTGAGCTTCCCCTCCTTCCCCCTTGGTCCGTCAATATTCTCGAGCTTGCATGCACTGACCAACGCAGTTTCATAACGTACGGCCAAAAACCAATGTGAAATCTCAAAAGAGGGGGAAAGAGAAAGAAGAAAAAAAAAAGAGTTGAAAACAATAAAAATAAAAATAAATTAAAAGAACACGATTGTATAATAATAATAAAAAGAGGGAGAAGGAGAAAGGGAAAGAAAAAACACATAACACTTCACTCGCACTCTCGTGCATGAACAATCACATCTTCCTCCCCCCTCACCTCACCCAAACTCCAATATCATACTACTGTATACTCAAGTATGTATACCTCCTCATATCCTTAGCGCCCGATAACCTTATTCAAGTGCCCCCACCTAACCAACCTCCCCAGCACACTCACTACCAATCCCCGCACGCTGCACAGCCAAACACCCCCCCACCCCCTGAATTGTTGAAGCATCCCAATGGCAAGCAGGCATGGGGAACTATAGTATGTTTCCCCGATGCTAGCGCATCGCCAGGCCGGGGCGTAATGTAGATTTAACTTGACTTGTATAAAAACCCTTTATTCTAACAAAAAAAGTATGGCATCACTTCGGACGGGCGGAGGGGCGGACAATAAGTAACGAATAAGTCGCTCTAGGTAGTCTAGGGTGAGACGGCGGTGCGGATACAAAGTGCGCAAAAACTAAAACAGAAAAAAACTTGCCCCCCCCCCAGGCTGTGCGATAGCCATGGTTTACTTGACCATTCATAAAGTATTCGGATGCCTTGGCGCCAAGGTATATCAACCGGTACCCAATCATGGGATCTTGGCGCCAAGGCATCCGAATACTTTATGAATGGCCATGGTTTACATATCCCTCTCTTCCGTCCTTTCATATAGGGTAATCTATCTGTTGGTACTCTGCCATACTCCACCTAGCACCAGACTTCTTTCGAGCCGGCCAAAAGATCCCCTTCTCACCCGGGTAGAAACAAAAACTAATCAAAGTTAAACCCAACACGCCTACAAACTTTCTTGCGCGAGACCACGTGATCACGGGTGAATATGGATCACGAACCGTCACTCGACTTTTGCCTAAATAGGTTATCCTCCGGAAGAGTTACTTAAGCGCTGGATGGTGGTGGGGGGAAAGGGATGCAGGGGGTATCCAATCCTCAAAGGGTTATTAAAGAAGCCGTAGCTGTATTCCTGTACGATAGCTGGCGAGTGATTTCCGGCAGATTGTGGAATTCCGGTATCAGTCTTGGGGGAGTGGTGCCCGGCGTTGGGGATGTGCGGAATCCGGCGAAGCTATAACTGTTAAACGGACCCCATATGGAGGAGTGAGGGGATATACGGGAATTGTGTAAAATCCCAACGTGACCTCCCGCTCATGTGTCTTCCCTTCATCCTATGGTACACCATTCACGTTAGCCCCGCCGCACGCACACACAAACGCCGCGCAGGAGAAGGGGAGAGACTGACAACGCCTCCAACCCGCGCAAAACCCCAAACACATTCACGCCCTCTGGATCCTCAACCACGAGTGCCAGGCCGCGCAGCTCTATCTCAATCTTCGTGGACGCGGGCGAGCACGCAAAAGCTAGACATGCCGGGTACCGGGTTATCTGCCTCTCCGAGCCCCTCAGAATGACCCTTTGGCGGAGGGGAATGATGCCGGGTATGTACTCTACCAGCCGGAATATCGGGTGTAAGTCGTAAGTTGTTTTCAGTGGCACCCCTGCGGCAGGGGAAAGGCAGGGCGGCAGGGTGAAGAGGATCCTCCGCAGGGGTGCTCGGGTGGTGAGTTCTTCGTGGAAGGTCTTTGACACGGATTGCGTTCTCAGCAGATCCTTCGTGTCGAGGTTCCGGAGGACGTCCACGAGAAGGAAGGGTGGGATTTGGCCAGTCATTTTTCCCACCCCCACCTTGTCTTTCCTTTCTTCCCTCTCTTCCCTCTGACTGCTCGTGGAGAAGAAGGATGAGATGTGGATGAGTAGGTGGTGAGTGGGCTACGGTGGGGAGGTTTGGAGGGGAGTAGGGGATGAATTGTTGGTGGTGAATACTAAGTGCTAGCCACCAGGTATATATCATGAGATTCGTAGACGCCTAGGGAGACGCTGGTCGCGGGGGTGCGTGACGCGATTTCGCGGTGAAATTGATTCACTTGGGAACCTGGCTACGGTACTGTAGACTATAGTATAGTGCTGGTGCTTGTACTCGTACAGTACGCAAGGTGTTTATCCCATCCTACCGGAACCCGGTACAGTACAGCACCTCATTGTCCTGGGGATGGAGGACCTGCTTATCGATGGGATATCTGGATCTGGAGGGTGTCACAAACCTGCCAAGATGTTTATCCGTTTGTTAGTCCTGCCCGCTTACCGGTACTGTGTACGACGGGGGGATTTGCGTGAAGCAATCCCGACCCAACCCAGCTTGCGGGTATCATACAACACTCTATAATACTATCCAGCCTTTCCCTTCCTCCAGGCCCTTCCCTTTACGAGTACTGTACCGATAATAGTCTAAAGCAAGTCCCCCTCGCTTACCATAACAGCTATCAAGGGTCTTCCTATCCTTCCTATCCTTTCCTCACGTGGTCATCCTGTTCTTATCCATTCCTGTCTCCATCGTTTTATCCAAGCAATTTTACCCAGCGGCATTACGAGTACTGTACTCGAGTATCTTACTCTCCACATCCACCCCATAACATTACCACACCCACCAACCAACCCAGTCCAGTCCAGTCCGGCTCGTTGCGGAATCAGCATATTTGCCTCCTCGCACCTGTATTCCACAGAGGTATGGTGCTGTACTGTGCAGCCATGTATGTATGTACTGTACGGTATCATGGCTTAAACCTCGGAATAGCTACTCAAGTATTCCACCCGACCAATCTTTGCCCGAACGGGCGGGGATGCCATGGCTGTGAGCGGGAAACAGTCCTAAGAAAGGAGGTGGGAATACTGTACTTGTAATGATCGGAAAAAGAGCAGGGTTGAAAGAAAGACGGTTGAGAAGAAAAGGTTCAGTTTTGGCATGTTGCATACAGGTACTGTACCGGTATTCTGTACAAGCAGTCGAGTATTCGCATAGTATCGGTATGATAAGTTTATTACAGTATTATGATACTCGTATCATAATTGTATCAGATTCTGAAAATACGCTTACCGGTACCAGTATTACCGTTACACACAACCACCCAACCAGCGAAAGAGAGAGAGAGAGAAAAAAAAGAAAAACCTTGACCCATTTTTAGATACTGACAGATACAAGCATCGGACTGTACGAGTAAGCTACCGGCCCTTGTACGGTACCAGTACCAGTACTGTACAGTACTTGTATCCCACTGCGCGAGCACGCGCAATCCACTATTGGCATCTTGGAACTGGTACCCGCTTCTGGCTCACACTATTCAAACAACCCCCCCATTTTTTCACCCACCCACCCACTCACTCACGTAACGAGAAACGCAATGAACGACGATTCGAAAAATCCCCCAAGAAGCTGTACATCCTGCCGAGCGCGCAAGATCCGCTGCGACAAGGTGAAGCCTTCCTGCCACGCCTGCCTCAGAAACCGCCTATCCTGCGAGTACCCAACCGCAACACGACGTGCGGCACCGCGGCCGAGGCGGGATGCCGTGCTCATGCAGCGGCTCGTCAAGCTTGAGGCCATCATCGGGGAGTTGTCTGGTGTTGGCGGTGGTTCTGCTGTGGGGGAGTTGGGCGGCGCTAGGAGTGAGAGTGACACCCGTGGTAGGAGTTTGGAGGCGTGGGGGAGTCAAGGCGGGAGTAGGGATACGACGAGGGAATCGGGAGAGGTGGAGGCCGAGTTGGGGAAGTTGTTTGTCTCGGAGGGCAAGTCGAGGTATATCGGCCCCAAATTTTGGGCGAGCTTGATTGAGGAGGTGGGTTTCGAATTTTTTATTTCTACTCGTTACCTTTGCCTCGTTTGTGCTTTGTTCGGCGTGATCGATCGGTGAGGTTGGCTGCAGAGATTGGCTGCATTAAATGGTTATGGGCCCGGGGTCTTTTGCACACAGTTGACCCTTTAGCAGCTTGATCCACTGTTTCACCGTGCGAGTGGATTTCTTGGTTTAAGTCATGCTTTAGCTAGTTTTGGCAAAGAGTGAACATACATCAACGACTACAGTTCTAACCTTATATCTGCTGGTAAATTAGGTGGCCGACCTCAAATCCCTCCTTGACGAGTCGCCTCCAGCAACTGTCGCCTCCCCAGCATCACCGGATGCAACCTCCAGCGTGCCCTCGTGCCCCCTCTTCGGGTCCGCCACCGAAAACCTGTCAATGTTCCACCCTACTCCCGCCGAATCTGTCCAGCTGTACAAAAGATATCTCGTCGCTGTCGACCCGGTAACACGGCTTTTACATAAGCCAACCTTTGAGCCAAAGTTGGCGAGACTACAAGAAAATGGCCCTGAATCAGAGGATCTGCATGCGGACAGAGGATTTGAAGCTCTCCTTTTTTCAATCTATTATGCCGCGGTTAATAGCCTTCGCCCGGATAAGGTGCTGCAAATGTTTGGCGTAGACAAACCGAGTTTACTGAACAGATATCGTGTAGCTGTAGAGCATGCGCTGGCTAACGCTGGATTTCTACAAAGTGAAGAATTGACGACACTACAAGCCCTTGTCCTATTCATCGTAAGCCCTAAACCCCGTTTCCTAGAGTGAATCCGAACTAATAATCAAAGACCTGCTCCCGAGCTGTAGATGACACTCGAACTCCATGGGTGCTCGTTGGCGTAGCAATTCGGATAGCACAAAGCATGGGCCTTCATAGAGACGGCTCAATTTTCCGCATAAACCCCTTAGAAACCGAAATCAGGCGGAGAATTTGGTACGAAATATGTTTGCTCGACTTGCGAACAGCAGAAGCCCATGGCTCCGACCCGGGTATATCCACCCAGAGCTATGACACCCGGTTACCGCTCAACATAGAAGATGCCGACATTCTCCCTAATTCCGCTTATCCGATAACCCCGAGAAAGGGCTTCACCGAAATGACCTTCTGCCTAGTGCTCTACGAAGTCCTGGATTGCTTGAGGGTAGTGCTTAGATCTACGCCTGGAGCAGTTAAAGTAAAAGGAGTCGAACAACCTACATTAGAAGAGAAGGAAAAGATGTTGGATGAATTAGCTTTGAGATTAGCAGCAAAGTATCAAGTAGAGCTGGACCTCACTGTTCCCATCCAGAAGATAACAGATATGGTTATCCGGCTGATCGTGGGGAAAGCCTTGCTGTCTTTGTACCATCCATTAAGACGCTTTAAAGATGGCTCGCTGTTAAGCCAGGAGAAAAAGGACAAGTATGCTTATTCCCTGAGCCATGCATGAAGCAATGCTGATCCCAGAAGACTGTTCCGGACAGCGGTGGAAGCTTTAGAGTGCTCCACATCCCTTGTACGAGATCCTGACGTTGTACGGTACGAGCAATGGGGTTGGCTCTCCCAAAAATACAACCATGCACAAGCGGCCAGTCTCGTATTATCCGAGCTTGTAGCGAGGCCACCGTTTGGCACAGATATGGTGGAGAGGGCGTGGGTGGCGGTGGACTTGCTCTTGGGTACCGAACCTTGGGGTCTGGAGAACCCCATCATGGCGGAGAGAGTGTGGAAGCCATTGGAAAAACTCAGGGATAAGGCGCTCGCTAGGAGAAGGAGAGCGCTACAGGAGACGGGAATGGCGCAGAGGCAGAGGCCAAGCGCATCGCTGTCGATAGGAGAAAGTGATATGTGGGAAGGAATAGTCGTTGAGGATGTGCCCATTGATTGGGTGAGTTATCGTGATCACCATCGCTACCTGTGAATGCTGAAATATACTGATCATAAATAGGGAGAATGGGACGAAATGTTTCAATACATCGATGAACATTGAGTGGAAATGCTTCATCAGGGAGACAGACTTTAAGCTAGGTGGTAGACGCAGGATGGATAAGGGTAAATAACTTTTAACGAGCACCAGCAATAGGTTAATATGATGCAATAATAAAGCCACAGTACTCGTAACAGAATTAATTACTTGTACTCCCGGAATCACAGCTTCGGTTACGGGACCATACCGTACATGGGATACCCCAATGTCCATCATAACAATGTCATTAAAGTAATCTCGATATTTTATTATTCAACTTCCTTACCGCACAGGGAGTATCTTCAAATACGACACCTTACCATCATATCCTAATTTCTAGCCTCCCCCCCTTCTCAATCCGCCTATCCCTCCTCCTTTCCTCTCCCGATCCATCCACAACCAACATTCCGTTGTTACGCAAAAACCATTCGGCGACCAAACCAAATGCCGGCTTCGCCGACATCGGTCAATCCTCAGCAAAAGTATGGCAACTAAGACACCTTACATTAGAAGCCTCCTATAATACCCCAATCAAAAAATGTTCCGCCGTTGAGAACGTGCTTGACGGAAACGGATCCCCACGCGCTATTTACCTACCGGTACACGGCTTGAACCCACCCTTAGAACTCCGCAAGCTCATAACATGACTGGTTCACACTGCCCGTGGCTCGCGCACTTGAGGCACGAGCTGCGGTATTGTACCTGTAACTTGTCTCGCGGCCTCCGGGAGTTCAAATCAGTTTTTTTCTCCTTTTTTCTCCTTTTTTTTCCTGCTCGGCGACTTGGTTATTTACGCCGAACGTGTACGCACATGTGTGCGTATCGTACTGCGATACCGGTATGAGTTAAGTCCCGGCCCTTTTAGGAGTTCAACGCGATATGATATGATATGATAAGTTACGGCATAATATCGTATGCGCTTCTAATATGATTTGGAGTTTATGGTATGTTGCTTGGCAGGTGGAGCCAGAATGACCCACGATCCAATTACTGTACTATTAAACCAATGCTTTTAGTTCGCGGGGAATGTCCTGGTTCTGTGGCTCGCTGATCTGGCTTGCGTTATTATAAATGTTCGCCGAATAGAGAGAATGGGATGGCGAAGTACTGTAGTAAAAGAAGTAAAGCGAAAAAAAAAAAACAAGGGAAGTTCTCTCCGCGAGTCTAAGCATTCTCTCCTGAAGACATACAAAAGGGATCAGAAACCCCCTATGTATAGTCATTCTATGATATTTTGTCTCACAAAAGTGCGGGCGCAATAGTACTGTACAGTAACCTTCCTCTTCCTCTATTCCCTTTTGCTCTTTTCCGAGACAGGTTGCTTTTTTAGGCAAGGTGCTGGAGAAGGCTGGGTCCGAACGACCTTTCGTCATAGACATTCGAGAGGCCAATTTTGAAAAGAAAAAAAGGAAAGGCGATTCTGTATCTTAAAGAAAAGATATAAATTCCACCTAATTCGAACGGCTTCTCCTCCCTCCGCCGAAATGTTTACTCCCGTCGAATCGTCGTTCGGTGCGTTCTTGCTACACCTGAGTACCACGCATCTGCTATTGGGGAATGGTCAAGTGCTGGGTGCTAGTGGGGCTCTGGGGAGTGCATTCTGGAAACCGGATGGACATAATATACCCCTGCTAGCGGGTATGGGAATTAGTGCTCTGGGGACTTGGTACCTCGATGCGTGGTGGAAGCCGTCGTATGCTGGGGCACCAGAGGTATTTGGGAAATGGACCTGGGTAGTTTGCGGATTGCTGGTTGGAGTTGGGACGAAGGTTTATTTGCTCTCTCTTTTGTTTTGATTTTTTTTAATATGTCATCTTTGTCCGTTCGTGGGTTTGTTTTTGCTATATAATAGTCTACCGTCCCGCTTGCTCAATTCTCTGGGGCGTCGTTACTAACACACCTCCCCTAGTACTCTAATGGTTGCACATCTGGGCACATGCTCTGCGGCATCCCACTTGGCCGCCTCCGCTCCGCCGTTGCGGCCGTAACTTTCTCAGCAACATGTCTCGTCACCGCCACCGTCGTGGGAGCATACACCGAGTCTCCATGTGGAAGCACACCATGCTACACTGTAACCTACCCTACCCCTACCCGCATCAAGCAACTAGTCGCCATCACTGCAGCTGCCACGGCAATAACACGTGCCTCCCTCCCCCTCCTCCGCAAACTCCCACAACGCACAGCGGAGATAATAACTTCTCTGTGGTCCGGCGGACTCTTCAGTCTTGGCTTGATGGTTGCCGGTATGGCGAACCCGACAAAGCCTTTGGGCTTCTATTCAATGATCACGGACGGCGGGAGGCGCTGGGATCCGTCCTTCCTCATGATTCCCATATTCGCATTGCTCCCGAATTTCCTGATCTGGAAAAGGGTTGTTGGAAAGGCTGATGCCGCACCGAGGGGAGGGTGGAAGGTGCCCACTAAGAAGGAAATTGACTTCAAGCTGATTGCCGGGTCGGCGGTGTTCGGAATTGGGTGGGGGTTGTTGGGTGTTTGTCCAGGGCCTGGGATCGTAGGCGGATTCCTGGGGGGTTGGAGGGGAGCTAGTTGGGTTTTTGGATTTGTGCTTGGGAGATATTAATATCGCCTTTTCAAAAATGGGATGGTTGTAATGCTTTCTTAGACCCGCCTCGGATTCGTATTCGCGTTCTTATATTATTATTTTTCATTCTATTTCATGTCAATACTTTTCACTCAGGAAGAATCTCTTTGCTTTTGTTCTGTATTTTCTACCCCTCTTCCTCTGTGCTGCTAGTTGGCACCTGCTATCTGACCGAAATTGTACATAACGCGCATGTACACATATCAATACTCGTCCCAGGTTCCGACCCCGCCGATACGGTGCCGTGATACTAACCCACATATCAAAGTTTATCGACCACAATACAAGTACTAGTGACCGCAATCCCGGCCGCCACCGGATCCGTCTTATTTCCCCAACGCCCCCCTCCCCTTTCCCCTGCATGACAGAAGCTTGCTGGGTGGACAGTCGCCGTACTCACGCAGTACCAGTGCAAGAGAGCTAGGTTGAGCGGACCGGAGCTCCTGGAATTTCCATGCTTCGTGATTGAAGTTGCTGGCGCGGAGATGGGGGTTGTTGGGATAGACAGATACTAGTAGGAGGGTGGTGTTACGGGGGATGAAGGGTACTGTAGGGTGTGTGGGAAACAGGGATTGAAATATATCGCCGATCATCCATGCGTATCAATGCGCGCAAACAAAATTATCCCCTCACTGTTCGGGCACTGTACAGTAAATACTAGCACAAGTGCTTGTACTCGTATGGTAAGGGACCTCTGCGGTCGGGGAAAGCATACGGACATTCATCCTCCCTTAGCAATAGTACCGCATTAACTGGCAATAGCGGGCCAGCGCTAAGAATGTTGAAATATAGTGTGGCGTGAACACGCCATTGCCAAGACTGTAGCGGTATATCAGGTCTCAGATTGGGATTGACAGCTGCTATACAAGTCAATCAAATCTATCTACAAGCTCTCCAACCTCATCGTCGGCGATATCAAGTTCCTCCTCCGCAGATTCTACCTCCGCTATTATGGTGTCTTCTATTTCATTATCCGGCCCCCCGGGATCCCCCCAGCCCTCAATCGCTTCGTGGCCTATTCGCCAATCTCCTACAACAAGATCTTCCTGAGGAATTCCCTTAATGGAAAGCTCCTCATCGCAGGAGCCATCAATAGGTAATGCCAGCCCCACCTTCCGAAATGAAGACACTATCAGCTCACGCTTTGTAGTACAAAACTCCTCCCAAGCATTAGCAAGGCAATGCTGTACCAAAACTCGGCGATCTTCCACTGCACTGGTACGACTACTTTCCCGTAAATCTTCCCCTAATTGCTGTTCGTAAAGGTCTAGAGCATCTTCCACTAATACTCGCAGGATATCCTTTAGTGGTTTGTTCACAGCGACATCGAGTGGCTGCATCAACCCGGTGCAGCCTGGTGGTATCATTGCAGGAATGATATCATGGGAGTGCAGGGTATCTAAGACGGCATCTGTCTTATGGAATTTTGCTACATCGAGTGCTAGTAGCCTTGGGCCTATGGGGAGTGCAGGTACGAGCATGTCTGTAATCCAATTGACAAGTACTGACTCATTTGCATAGGCATTTGGGTTGAACTGTACTGCCACTCGTGGGTCGTACCGGGCAACCTCTGCTGCCCGTCGTTGGAGATCTGAGCGGCGGGTGAGCTTCTCGGCCCCTTTGAACAGGATTAGGGGCTTGACACGCATAGCACCATCTGCAAATATACAAAGCAGGATGGTGGCTTGCCTTTTGTCCCATCCGCTTCGAGTGCTGCGGACCTGAACAGTATGTGATCCTCGATCCACATAGGTTTGTCCATTGAGAAATTCAAATGGCAATGGAGTTTCATCCATGTTGCAAATGCTACTTAAAAGGTATCTCCCCACTACTAACAGCTCATCATCTGCTCCTGGTCTCAGCTGGGCATTGCGGCGGACAAATCTGACAAAGTCTAGACAGACGCGGAGGTAGTCGGCAGGAATCTTTTGTGACTTATTGGTCGCAAATCGGAGAGTTATATTGTGACGGGCAAGAAAACCAAAAAACCACCCATTGGAAAAAACAAAAATACTGACATCAATTGCTGGATAAGTTTTGAGAAATGCAGCTAGGGCAGTACGGCGGAGCCAACTGCGTCGAACTGACTTGCGCTCATCCCGCCGCACCTGGTATGCCTCATACAGGATCTCTTCCAACTCTGGCCAGTGGCAGCTCCGTACACCTTTATCCCTTCTTCGCGTACTCTTTGTACCATTCACAATGAGTTCCATTGCATCTGGCTTTCGCCATTTCTGAATGGTTGTTCGAGGTACAAGGTACCTTCCGGCTACCTCGCGCTCGGTTGGGCTTCGAAAGGTTGTGGGACCAGAAGGGATTTTGTGGTGAAGCCAAAATGACAGAACTTGGAGTTTAAACTCTCGGGTGTAGGTCCGGTGAACCTCCTTTCGCGGTTTTCCAAATGGTCGTGGCTTGAGTAATACCGACTTCGAATTTTCTCCTGGTCGTTCTTTGGATAAGCGAGGGCCCTTCTTTGGGTTTCTACCTGCCGGTACTGGTGCTCTCCCTTGAGAGATATTGTGGAAGGGCTGGCCGGTAGCTTGAGCTGGATTTGGTGTTAAACTTGGAGTGACACGGCTGGGGATTATAGTCCCTATGGAATTGTTATCGGTAGCTGAATCGTTCAAAATATGTATGTGATTCAAGGACCGAGAAGGAGTTGGATAGGGTTCAATTGCTGGGTATTCATGTTCTCTATTGGGATGACGAATAGGAGGCATAGTGTTATGGGGTCCTGTTCCTATATCAGTTCACGCGACAGGCAACGATACTTCCCTTATAGTGTCGTATGACACTATATATTTCGTACTGATAGTGTGCGTTCACACTATTACTTTTCTTCGTCGTTCTCGTATAGTGTGCGTTCACACTATTACCTTTTCTCTTGTTACACTTAGTAGGCGTAGAGGCGTTCCTCTTCCACTAAGTTTGTGTAACTATCGTGAGGTATATAGAATAAAGTTCGTTCTTAAAACAATAAGTAGGAAAATAACTTAGATGGTTGCGTGAAGAACTAACTAACTCGCCCCCGAGGACTCCTTATATAGTCCTTCCCTCAACCCGCTTACAAATCAAACCAAAGGCAGTCTGCCTTGCCAGTCTGCCTTGCGCAGCCCCCTTGCGCAGCCCCATGACCTCTGAATAGATCATGTGCGTGAAACATAACATAAAACATAACATAAACCTAACGAGTCTGCCTTGCGCACAGCCTCGTTGTATAGCCTCCTTATGCAGCCCCGTGACTTCTAAATAAGTCTCGTGCGTGAAATATAACAAATGAAACCTCAACGAGTCTGCCTTGCAGTCTGCCTCGTTGCATAGCCCATCATAAATCACATGACCTCTGAATAGGTCAAGTGCGTGAAAACATAAATCATAACATAAATCAACTACATAACAAATGAAACATAAATCAATCTCGTAACAAATGAAACCTACTAGCTAACTAATAAAACCTGCTATGTCCGATCTAGAATCGTGACAATAGCTCCCCTCTCCCTAGGCCTAAGTCCCATTAGGCCAACCAATCGTACTCCCCGCTCTTTCCCGCTATCTCCAACATGATATTAGCGGTCCTCCTGATCCCCCCGGTTACTTCGTACAAGAGGTTTTTAAGCCTCTGGTACTTGGCCTCCCGGCTCCTCAGTTGCTCCCGCAACCTCTTCATCGCGTGCTCCGCAAGTCCCACCTTGACTTGCTCCGCCGTCACCTTCCTCGCCAACCGCTCGTTCTCCCTTTCCAACTGCCTCCCCTTTGCCTCCCACATCTTCGTTTGCCCTTGGTATAGGCGGGCATCGATTTCGTGCGCGTCGATCGTCTCCTGCATTCGTTGTATTTGTTGCTGGAGTGATTCGATCGTGTCGGGCTCGGTTGTTTGTGGTGATGTGGGAGGTTCGGGACTCGTGGAGGAGGTTGGTCTGTTCGAGGGAGTTTTCGGTTCCGGGGTTGGCGTCGTTTCTGTGCTCGGGGGGGTTGGCGTCGTCTCCGTCTCCTGGTCCACCCACCGGACCTTCTTGGATTTTTTGCCCCCCCTTCCTCCTGACTTCGTCCTCGAAGTCCTTTTGCTGAGTTCCCGCGGGAACCAGTTCGCCCCGACCTTGTCTCCGTAGTGGGTCGCGCATCCGTCGTCGTAGCAGTGTGTCCACGACATTAAGTCGTGTTCGCGCGATGGGTTTGCTGGGCGGTTGAGATCTGCCAGGTTCACCCATTGTTCGTTCGTGAGGTCCTCCTCTTTCACCTCCACCCAGTCGCCGAATCTTACTGGGCTCGGGGCCTGGCTTGCCAGGGCTTCGTTCGTGGAATTCTCGCGTTGCCACGGTTGCATTTTCGAAGTTGTTGGCTGGATACCACTCTAGATCGTGTTCAGGAGGATATCCGGTCCACTTCGCGCGGTATTGTAGTTTTCCGTAGTGTAAGCGAGAATCGATGATTGCGTCGAGTTCGTATTCTTTTTCACCGTCGATTTCGATCGGTGGAGGAGGAGGTTGTTTTTGTGAGGGAAAAGAGTTATCTTGATAGGGTTCGATGAGACTGATGTGGAATGTTGGATGAGTGTTGTTCATCGAGCGTGGGAGGTCGAGCTTATATGCTCTCAGTCCCACTCTTTCCTTGATCGTAAAAGGTCCTAGTTTCTTGTAGTCCAACTTCCGTGATGGTCTCGTGGTTCGTATGTTTTTTGGTATTAGCCATACCTTATCTCCTATGGCTAAGTTCGGGTCGGGTTTTCTGTGTTTGTCGGCTGATTCTTTGTGTCGTTGTTGCGCGTGATAGATTTCTTCTCGTAATATCGCGTGCAGTTGTTGCATGTTCTCGACCTCCGTTATCTTTGTCGGCACATCGTATTTTGCCGGATCGAACGTTGGATCATATCCGTAATTCGCGTAAAAGGGTGTCATCTGTATGGTTTCTTGTCTTCCGTTGTTGTATGCGAATTCGGCCGTAGCGAGGTAATCTATCCAGTTGTCCTGCTGATAGTTCACGAATGCCCGTAGATATTGTTCTAATATCGCATTTGTTCGTTCCGTTTGTCCGTCAGTTTGTGGATGAAATGCTGTGCTTAACCGTCGGTCCATTTTCAAATGTTGAGTTATTTCCTTCCACAAATCGGAAGTAAATAATGATCCACGGTCGGAAATGATGTCTTTTGGTAGACCATGTAATCTAAAGACTTGGTCTTTAAACAACTGGAATAATCCCGTCGTATCCATAGTGGTATTGCATGGCACGAAATGTGCCATCTTGGTCAGACGATCGACCACTACCCATATTGCGTCGCATCCTTTTGATTCTGGTAGTCCGGTGATGAAGTCCATGCTTATCGATTGCCATGGTCTTCCAGGAGCTTCCAGTGGTTTTAGCAATCCATAAGGTGCATGACGTACTGCTTTGGTCCGCTGACATGTTTCGCAGTTCTTGACATATCGTTTGATATCGTTGCGCATATCAGGCCAATAATATGACCTTCCGATAAGCTCTGCTGTTTTAGCCGTTCCGCCGTGTCCCGCTTGTGGAATGTCGTGATTTCTTCTTATCGTTTCCGTTCGTAATGCTTCATCTGCCGGGATCCTTATCCGATTGTCGTACCATAGGTATCCCTCGTTTCTTTGGTATAATCCCAACGCCACCCCCTTCATTTCTTTTCTTTTTTCTTCCAACGCTTGGGATATTTTCTTCATATCCTCATCTTCTTTTGTTCTTTCCTTGATCCATCGAGTGTATCCTTCGTCGCTTAGCACCGTTGTGCCTACTTCGTTCATGGATTCGTATCCACTGTCGTATCCTTCTTCGAAATACTTTTCCTTAGGGAGTAGTATTCTTTCTCTTTGTTTGATCCGTTCGTCTTCTTTGTTTGGCAGATCTTCTGCCCTTCTCGTGAGCGCGTCTGGTTGTCCTCCTTGTTTGCCGGGTCGGTACTCGATTTTGAAATGGTATTGCGACAACGTTTCATACCATCTTGCTTGTCTTTGGTTGAGTTCCTTCGTGGTGGTGAACGGCACTAGATTCTTGTGGTCGGTTATGACTTTGATGTCATGTTTGTGTCCCAACGTATAGGTTCTCCATGTCTTGAATGCCTGTACGATCGCTAACAATTCTTTGTCGTGTATATCGTAGTTGCATTCCGCTTTTGACATGGTTTTGGATCGGAATGCCACCGGGTGCCAAAATCCATCCTCCGCTAGTTGCGATAGTATGCCCGAGCATATGTAGTTCGATGCATCCGTTTCAATCCTTATCGGTAATTCTGGATTGAAATGTTGGAGTATGGGTGCCGTAGTGAGTTTCTCTCTTAATTTGTCGAAACTCGTTTGATGTTGTTCCCCCCACTCCCATTTGATTCCTTTCTTCGTGAGTCCGTATAGCGGTTTAGCCACTCTGCTAAATCCTTCTATAAATCTTCGATAGAAGTTGCAGAAGCCTAAAAAGCTTTGAACTCCCTTGACGCTTTTTGGAGGTTTCCAAATTTCGATTTCTTCTGTTTTGACCGGATCCGCTTTTATCCCTTCTGGGCTGATGATGAAGCCCAGATATTCCGTTTCTTTTTTGTGGAACTCGCATTTTGTAGGCTTCAGCTTGACTTTAGCCTGTCGCAATGCCGTGATTATCGACCGTATATCCTTCTGGTGTTGTTCTAAGTTTTCTGAATATATGAGGATATCATCTAGATAGACGATACAACACACATCCAGGAATTGACTTAACTTGGAGTTAATCCATCGTTGGAATGTGGCCGGTGCATTGGATAGTCCAAACGGCATTACTAGGTATTCGTATAGTCCGTACCTAGTGCGAAATGCCGTTTTCCATTCGTCTCCTTTGGCGATCCTGATATTGTGATAGGCATCCTTGATGTCCAGCTTGGTGTACCATTGCGCCTTTCCCAGTCGATCCAATGCTTCGTCTATCAGAGGTAATGGGTATCTGTCTTTTTTAGATACCGCATTCAATCCTCTGAAGTCCACGCATAACCTCAATTTGCCATCTTTCTTTTTGACAAATAATATTGGTGCTCCTGCTGACGATGATGATGGCCTTATCCATCTTCGTGCCAGGTTCTGTTCAAGGTATTCCCTTAATACCTTGAGCTCTTCTTCTCGTAACGGGTAGAGTTTCATAAAGGGAGCCGTCTTCCCTTCCTCTAGCTCGATCTTGTGATCCTCTGGCCTGCGTTCGGGTAGATCCTTCTTTTCTCCTTCTTCGAACACATCCAGGAATCCATGGTATTCCTTCGGTACCATTTCTTTAAGCGTTGTCTTTTGCTTATTCATTCCTTGTCGTACAGCTAGCCGCGTACCTATTGTCGAAGCTTCGGCTATCGTTGGCCCATCTTCTTCGGGCTCCCATTTGAGTACTCCACATCGTTCTCCTTTTCGATAGAGTTTTCCGAAGGTTTTTGCTGATATGAAGTCGATATTGAGGGTTTTCCTTTTAGGTTGTTCTATCTCCGTGGTACCAGTACTCCCGAATCCGTTCTCGCCTCTTATCGTCTCTTCCAAGCTAACTACCTCCTGTAGTTGCCGAGTATCGATTTTTTCGATGATCATTTGGGCTATTCGGTCCCCTTCTCTGATCTCGTAGTCTTCGTCTTTCAGGTTCATAAGCAATACTTGAACCTCCCCTCGATAGTCTGCGTCTATGACTCCGGCTCCAGTGGTGATACCATGACGTACCGCTAATCCACTTCTTGGAGCTATTCGTGCATAGGTTCGTTCTGGGAGTTGTATCGCAATCCCGGTTCTTATCATGGCCTGTCCCCTGGCGGGAACAGTCGTACCATTCATGCTGTATAGGTCGTGACCTGCAGCCATAACCGATCCCTTAGTCGGTATCTTCGCTTTCGGGTCCATCCGTCTGATCTGAATGTTCCCTTCATTACATGTTGTTTCCAACATGCGTGCTTGCTCATTCTCCCATATCGCAATTTCTTCTGGAACTGTATTGACCGTTGGTGGTTTTTCGACACAGTTTGCCGTGCATTCGTCGCTGTCGAAATGTATCTTTTCTCGTTTCCAGTCGATCCTTGGGTTATGTCGTTTGAGCCACGGTGTTCCCAGTATGGCCGTATGCTTCCTCATATTGGCCACTTGGAAAACCACCTCTTCTTTGTGTGTTCCGATCTCCATAGATACTTCCGCTTCGTGGGTAATGGGTCCCGCTTTGCTTTTTTCCCCATTGACCACATAGATGTCTCTGGGTTTGCTGATCCGATTCAGGGGTATTTGGTTCATGTCGCAAAACTCTTGGTCGATGAAGTTTTCCGTTGCCCCTGAATCCAGCATTGCGTTGGTCTCCGTTATTCCATTGTTCGTTGATATCTTTATCTTGAGCATGAGGTGATCGGAATCGTCTTGTTCTTCTTTGTTGTCTGTGTGTTGGAATAGTGCCGAGTTATCAAAAGCCGTCGATAGTTGTGTAATCCTGGTGGGTTTTCCCTTTGGCTGGTCCCTCCGACCACCATTTACTGGGGACCCGAGTCGTTTAAATCCTCCTGGGGATTTTCCATCGTCATCTCTCGGATCTTGACATCTTTATTCCCGCATTACGCAATAAAGTGTCCCTTTTTTCCGCATCTGAGGCATGCGTTCTCTTCTCTTCTCTTCCGATATTCCAAGGGTGATAGTTTCGGCATCCCGAATCGGGTTTGGAACTTCTTCTTTCCTCCCCTTACCGCATCCAGGTCCATCGGTTCTCCTCCGCTTCCTCCAGATGTGGTAGTCTTAGCCACATATTTTCCGTCGGCGCTTCTTGGTATTTCTTGTTGTCTCGCCGTGGGGTTCTGCTTTTTTGCATGCTTCACCTGGTTGAGCTTGTTCTCCTTCGCGATTGCCCATCTTGCGAAAGCGTCGGTAGTGGTGAAAGGTGTATCTCCTAAGCCCCAAGCGTCCTGTAGCGTTTCGCTGCATGCTGACAACAGGTGATTCCATAGGGAGTTGTCGTCATATTCTGCTTCGCTTGCGATAAGTCGGAACTCGTTCCAGAACTCTGTCATGTTCTTTCTTCCTTGCTTCATTGTCTCGAGTTTGAGTCGTGCTGTTTCTCTTGCATTCGGGTCTCCGAATTGTTCCTTTAGGGTTTGTTTGAACTCGTCCCACGTGTCCCAAGTCCTTGGTTTGGATCCTTCGCTATAGGGGATGAGCCATGCCTCGGCCGTGTCTCTCAGGAGAGACTCCGCAAAGGCTACCTTCAGGTTGTCTTCGCTGCCGTTGTACTCTTTGACCCTAAAGTACCCCTCTAGTTGAGCTATGAAGCTCCGAAACTTCGTTCGATCTCCTTTGAACACATCAGGCTCCCGTGGCTTCGGTCGATTCCTCGAGTTTGGTTGAGTGGAAATTCGGAAAGCGTTGAATTGTGCCTCAGTCATGCCGATTACATTGACTGGGGCTAGTGGTGCCGCCGCTGGTGCGGGTATGTCTGTCATCCTTCTTGGAGTTGGTGTTCCTTCTTCGTCTGAGCTTTCCGCAGGTGATCTGCCTTCTGGTGTGACTGGACTTCCTGTCCTTGAGGGTTGTGCTGATGCGTTTTCTAGGGCGTCGGTAAAATCTCCTCCTAGTCCTAGGGTATCGTCGTTTATATCGAGATCACCTTCGTGATCTGGGTTGAAAGCCGTGTTGTCTATCGTTGGGCGTCGCTGGTGAGACGCAACCAAATGTTATGGGGTCCTGTTCCTATATCAGTTCACGCGACAGGCAACGATACTTCCCTTATAGTGTCGTATGACACTATATATTTCGTACTGATAGTGTGCGTTCACACTATTACTTTTCTTCGTCGTTCTCGTATAGTGTGCGTTCACACTATTACCTTTTCTCTTGTTACACTTAGTAGGCGTAGAGGCGTTCCTCTTCCACTAAGTTTGTGTAACTATCGTGAGGTATATAGAATAAAGTTCGTTCTTAAAACAATAAGTAGGAAAATAACTTAGATGGTTGCGTGAAGAACTAACTAACTCGCCCCCGAGGACTCCTTATATAGTCCTTCCCTCAACCCGCTTACAAATCAAACCAAAGGCAGTCTGCCTTGCCAGTCTGCCTTGCGCAGCCCCCTTGCGCAGCCCCATGACCTCTGAATAGATCATGTGCGTGAAACATAACATAAAACATAACATAAACCTAACGAGTCTGCCTTGCGCACAGCCTCGTTGTATAGCCTCCTTATGCAGTCCCGTGACTTCTAAATAAGTCTCGTGCGTGAAATATAACAAATGAATCCTCAATGAGTCTGCCTTGCAGTCTGCCTCGTTGTATAGCCCATCATAAATCACATGACCTCTGAATAGGTCAAGTGCGTGAAAACATAAATCATAACATAAAACAACTACGTAACAAAGAAAACTCATAAACCAATTTCGTAACAAATGAAACTTACTAGCTAACTAATGAAATCTACTATGTCCGATCTAGAATCGTGACACATAGTTGAGTAAGAGCAGGGGAATTTGGATATCACGATTGATAGTATCATTACACTTATGTTCAAATTCATGTTATTTATACTACGAGTTCTAGGAATCATTGAGGTTCTAGTGACAAGTTCTCCTGTACTGAGCTGAAGTGTAGCATGACAAACCAAACACTGCCTCGAGCAACATGGTGACGTTGGAATTTGGCTTATTAATTCTTCGTCAAGACAAAGCTGAGCTGAGACCAAAGTGATTTACCTCAGCCACATCTTATTTCAACCTACTTAGTGCTGGCCCGCTATCGCCAGTTAATGCGGTATGTTAATGTGCCAAGAACGGCCTAGGCAATTGCTCATTAGCTAGATCTATCTGCACGAAATAATGTTATAATAACAGTAAGTAACATCCGACATGTTCTGGACATTCACCGACTTCAACCAAAAGTTCGGCCTGTTCTTAAACCCCAATATCTCCATGAAAACCTGAGATATTTGTTGCTTTCTCTCTATTAATGTGTAGGGAATCACCTACTTGATCATATAACGGAGCCATAATTCTCATGGGAGTGGTTGTTGAAAATCCTTTGGGATCGAAGTCGAGCCACGCTTTCTCATCAAAGTACTCCGGCTACTGATTGTCCCTCACCATTCTTCTTGCCTTGGAAGAGTTATCCCTTAGTCTCTTGTGCGCAGCACCCAAGACATCCGGTTTAGAAGATATCAAGATCTGGAGGTTATTCTTTCTAAATTGAAATAAATAGCTATAGTTTCAAATTGTGGCCTTTTCTAGCCGTCGTTTATTGGGCGGACGGAAATCCCTCTCTCCCCTTAAGCTTAGACCTATTCGCAAATGCAGGAGAATCCCGGAAAATACCCTAACTCAAGTTGTTGTTGTATGGTGATGGGGTGTATGTGGGTTTATGGGAGGTTGTTGTCTGGACGGGATGCCGCACTGTATTGTACCGTAGTTACGGTTTATGCTTTTGCAATCAGGAACTTAGCATGGGAATGGGCAGCACAGAAACGAGACTACTATACGTCGTGAATATCGGGGTGCCAAATCCTTTCGAACGCATCCAGAAGGCTTTGGAACACTGAAGCACTATTGTTTCGGGGCTATGTCGACTGTGGGGCTCCCGGCGTGAGCACTTAGGGTAGTGGTCTCGGCGCCTTACCAGGGATATATATTATAACTCTATTGCACCCCTCACGGCTCCGGGAGCTATTTTATCATGATAGGAGAATATCCACTCCGGTGAGTTCTGTGCTGGTGTACTGTACATGTGCTAGATCACCGGGATGGAAATTAGGCATTCGGTGCTTGGTTTAGAGGATATTTGGCGGATCCTTTTCGATACAGGAACCACTACACGGGTGCTGGGTTTGAAGCCTCATAATAGTGGAAGCATAGGGAGAACTATGTCCCACTGCCACGAGAGACAACATCTCAGCGGCCTGCCAGGGTCCGTTCATAAGCCCACTGGATGATCTTGGAGGTAAAAAGTCCTCGAGTTTTTGGTATACCTCTTGGCGCTTCTTTGTGTCTCTATCGTCCTAACGGAATATGTGAAATAGCATTACTAATATAGTCGTATGGTTTGGTTTCGTCGTGGCCAAATAACTGCAAACGAGCTTCACGTTTCTCCCCCATTGTATTCTTTTGACTCGATTTTGAGTCTTCTTCGCGGAGGGCTAAGGCGCTGCTGTAGATGGGGAAGGAATCGGATTCGCGGGTTCAGTAATTCCAGTGCTGTAAGGGACATTTATGCCTATCAGGTGATGAAAGCATTACCATTTCAATTTCCATTGGCAGGTGAACATGCAACTTACCCTCCACTCGGAACAGATACCAAGATGCTCTCTCTCAGAGGATTCCAGGGACCAAAGCGACACATCAAGGTCCAAAGATATGAGGGAACGGGGAATCAAGTAACACTCGGTATAGGTCAAGATACCCCTGGAACGAGCTTTAAGCAAGGTTATCCGATTAATGTCGTCTTTTGGTGTATGCTTTCCTCATGCATTGCAAAAGCGTTTGGCTGAAAAGAATAGTCTTCGAAGCGCGCAATGATCCCGGGGAGGAGCCATTGACAGTTTACTTGGATGGAAGGCCCGAGAGTAGCGCTAGGTCTCCCTCCTAAATTCATGGGGAAATCGGTTGTTCATACTCAAAGGTATTCTCTGTTTTCTGTTTGGCGGTATGCATAGATTATTCCAGAATGGGGTTTTTTTTTTTGGTTTATAGGCTTAGGACTCGTACCTAGCACGAAACCAGCCCTGTGGGTCTTCTGAAATCTGCTGGTAGTACTGTACTCGAGTATTATGGTATCATACTAGAGATGAGATGAACAACTGCTAAGCCACTGCCGCTCCGAGAGATGGGCATGGAACAAGCTTTCTAACATGCTTTTCACCGACCTGGTAAGCTCCTAAGCCGGGCATTGATCTGGCCTTCTAACCAATTCATAGTGTGCTCAAGTTGGCTTCTCACGTGATAATCTCCACAACTGCGCTTGGTGCTGGAATATCGGGAAGGGAGGTGGGGCACAAACACTTGTAGATTTCCAGGGAGAAATACCCCTGAACAATTCTACCCTCTATACTAGGACGTTCCCCTCGATGGATGCCGGATGTGTTACGAGCAGTACACATACATCTTCCGGGTCATTCTGGCACGCAATATACAAGCTTAGGCGGAAGCCCTTCCAAGGCCATGAACGAGGGGTTGTCGATATACACAGAGGTATGGCGTAAAAATGGGTGATTTTGATGTTCCTACTACTATTCAATGCCCATAATTCACTCAGGTAGACCGGGGTTCGGATCCTTCGCCGAACGGGAGAATGACCGCATCAGAGTCGGGGGGTACAAGGATTCACCCGGGAAGTCGGATATCATCCAATCGAACACCATAGGGTGTCTTTCCGCACGTATCGAATTCCAGGAGAAATGAGGCTCCGCATACACACTCAGGGCAAACAACAATTGCTGAATCCCGCTCTCGAACCAAGCAATAGCAAACTCCCACCAGGACCAATTCAATCATCTGGGGCAGGCGCAAAGACCATTACTACAAATAGGTGAAGTTCCGCTCGAGAGATCAATACGACGACCTTGGGCTCGTCCAGGATTGTGTCAAAGAAGCAAGTGATGGCACCTGTAGCATAGCGTACTAACAGGCCCATGTTTCAAACCAAGAAGACATGACGCACTTGAAACGGTAAGGGTTCTGCTTGACGAAGTCCGAAGAGATTCCATTCTCGTACAAGCATGCGCTGGGGTACTTGATGTGCGCGGATGTTTACGAGGAATTGGGCATTCGGTTGAACTTTAATTCATGGTGTGCTGCTGTGCACTCTATGATGGGCTTCACAGGACGGAAGGTAAGTTCTCCCGTGGCTCACTAGGAAGATTGTGTTTTTGTTGGGGAAGGGAATTAGGGTTTCTCTGAGTATGTATCATATACCTTCTCTCTATAATATTATATAGATACGCGGTTTGGAACTGGTTCTGACAATTACGGTATTTAGTGGCGTCTGTAAGGCTCACCGGCAATCCACAAAATCACTCGCAAATGGTTCGTAATAGTCTGGGGAAAGAGACTATGATAGGCCTTTGGTACTGCCGCACCTGATTTTGACATCCGAGCGTAAAAACGAACTTGACCAGATACCGGTAGACTACTAGAATGTGATATTGTATCGCTAGGAGTAAGTGGCGTTGGACTGATTGCGGAAACTATTAATTTAGCGCTTGTGCGGTGTGTTGAAGGTTTTGGGGTTTATATATAAGTAAGAATTACCTGGTCTCCAGTTAAGGTTTGTGTACATTTTTCTCTCTTGCTTCCTTTGCATCTCGTCCACTAGATCCACAACTCCCGTTGCCCGTTAATAAGAAGAGAAATGGAGAACATTATGAAACCGATTTCCTGCCTGACTCAGACATGACGGGTGAGATTGTAGGTGGTTCAGAAGGTACAAGTAGGGGGAGGGTCGAGTTTGGGCTATTTAACTGTCTTAACGCAGTGGGATTGCCCCCAAGGATAAGTGAAGCTACCAAGTGATATGTATGATACTAAAACTTTTTATAATAGCAGGTTTTAGTATTAATGTCCATCTACAAATTTCTCCAGAAGCTAGGCAATCCCTGAGATTTGATGTCAAAAAAAAAAGTAGGAGCAATTAACACCCTTCAGACCATATGTATATTGCTGTTCTCATTCAAACAAGATGGATTGAAGAATTGGCGTCTTCTTGACATTTTGAAACAGTGGAACCGCATTATAGACAGTATTTGCGGGCGGCCCGGCTCGCCTGTAGATGGCCTAGAGATACATAGCCCGGATAGAAGAAGCCCGAAAATACCTAACACTCTTCTCTATGGCCCTCCCCACCACATCCTTCTCTGGGCACTCTGCATCCTGGTTGTTCTAAATCGCAAAAGGTTCTTCCTTTTCTCGGTCCTGATTCCCAGGTCGGATACAACTATTCACGCTGGGGTATTGGTGCGAACCTCGGATCTCTACTAAGTTCTGCCTCGGGCGCATTTAACCCTCCGAGGGTATAAGAAATAGTGGTAAGGATAACGCCTCACGCTAGTGTATTCGTGTAGACACAGGACCTGTTGACCATACACTGGTGCTCCATTCAATCCATGTAAATATATAAACATGTCCTGAAAACTCCTCAAAAACAGGGCAATCATGCTCAATCACTCGGAAGCCTTATTACTTAGTTTGAGAATGAAACGGAGCGGAGGTTCATTTTTGACTACCTGGATTCTCATGGGTTTATACCCTCAAGGGAAGAGAGAAAACATGAACGGGAAACAACAAAAGGCAAAGATTGGTGACATAGTCGGAGATGGGAGGAGAAGCAAAAGAAATAAGAAGAAATGAATATGGAATGAGAACATGCCACAGTTGAATATGGAATTATGACGAATAGAGAGGAACGATAGGACGAGAGGTGAAAGTGATGGGTGGTGTAAGGATCAAGTTTCACAGGGATGAGACTAGCTCTGAACTGTGGGTAAGCGCAAAGCTCAACAAGCCTCGCATATTGGCAGTCTGGTCGTCAGACCCGACCAGATGAGCTCCAGAAGCCGGACTGCTCCAAAAAAAAAAAAAGCCCAGGCCAGACTGACCGCTTGCCGGCATGGTTATAAACCCAGTGGACAGGAGATACAGGGTCTTGTGCTATAAAACGCAAACGAGATTCCGAGTAGGGTACTCTAACGCACACTTCTCTTGGGACTGCCCACTGGCGCTGGAGCGCTTTGTTGACATCCTACAGAAGTGCGCGCTCCCGAGCTAGCGGTATAGCCGGGTTATCAAACAAGGATAATAAATTCTTGAAATATTCTACACCCTTTCCCCATGATACCAGACCATCGGTTGAGAGGAGCTGCAATCCCGCGGTGTCGTGGAAAAAATATAACCAAACGCACTCTGTGTCTTGGAGACGAAGAGCTCCGCCCGCCAATATTACCTAGAGACCTCTTTCAGACTACAATTGTCTTTAATTTTAACTATACTAAACTAGATGAACAATTAAATCCTGATAAGGAACTCAAAGATTCTCTAGAAGGAATTAGTATCTAGAGGTATATAGCCATCTCGGAAGTTTTAGTTCTGTTTGAGTATACGTCTGGGGGTCAAAACCTACTTGTCTTCAAATTCGTACTTATTACTGAGTTTGCTAATTTATCCTTCAGTGATTAGGTTATGATCTTCACATATAAACTCTCCGATTGCTACTACTGTAACTAACTTGTAGCTCAATTGGTAACTCTTTTATACATGACTATTTCCGGGGGTAAGTTGGAAATCTTTGGAACCTTAAGCCTGAGAAATGCCAAGATTTCTGGATACTTTTTGAATGGTAGAGTACACTCGCACTGCTAGTTTTATTCATAATCGTCCAGTTGGAGTGCAGTATATATATATCTAGGCATAGTTTATTCATATTAAAACCGTCTTGGAGGGAGGCGATTTTATTTGGTTAGTTTGTTGGGCCTCTTGAGATGACTCTAGATATTAAGCATTCTACCCAAGGAGCCCATGGCTTCGCTAGAGTATCATATCTCGACTGGAGTAGGGTAGTCTCAGGCTCTGAAAGTGGTGAGTGCCCTCGTGGAGAATTAGCTTGTTGTATCATACGGCTGGTGAGGAATGCGTGGATTTTGCAGACTGGATAAGGTGCAGCACAATGGGTGATGCTTGCCTTAGGGTAATAGGAAGTAGAGATACGAGAAAGTAAATCTTGCACGTTTATCATTACCTGATGAAGATATACCGTAGCACCCATGCGGCGGCCCTTGCTAGGTATCATACGAGTACTAATGTATGCTCTCTGTAAAGTATGATAACATACCAAAACGGCAGGAGTTGCTCGGTTCAGGCTATGTTTACCAAAGTCCACTTCCAAAATTCCTAACAGTGAAACTAGGTGGTCACCACGCACCCAAGATTGTACTGCAATCGACGGTTCCTCGAGCGTTTACCCTATAATACCTCCCTGCTACGGCTATCCCAAAGTCACAGTGCTAGATGGTAAAATGTAGGGTTGTTCCGGAGGTGAAGTTGCGGGCTCCGTCTTGCAACATCAATGCCCTGCCTCTGGCCCGCCAGCTCGGAAATGGCGCCAAACAGCTTCGATTCCTTTACAATTGCCAATCGCCTTTGCGGACATCCAGAGAGAGCCCTGAGGAGACACAATCACGCACCACCAAGCGGTGGTTGGTTGCGTCCTCCAGCCTATCATATGGGGTGGCTCATGCCGTCTACTGTTCTTGTAGACCACACGCTGGACGATATGCTAGGTATGGATACACACCAGACCATCCGTTTGCCCTGCACTTATCCCACCATCTTCAGCCACCAGACGGCCGTCTACTCGAGTATGATACTGGCAAACTGACCCTTAACCTCACCCAATACCGTACTCGTACACTTACACGTAGGGTCTGGAGTAAATGCTTTTTAGTTCGAAAAAGAAAAAGAGAGAAAAAAACGCCGTTATCAGCACTCAGACTTCCGAGGAGATTAGACTACTCGAGTACCCGTAAAATCTCATGAAATCCACTATCTCCGGCACCCCCTAATCTCCGTTCTTTGCTGTGTACTCGAGTACGACCTCGCTAACTTGGCAAACTAAACCTATATTGGGCTGATGTTGCGATTTACAGGGATATTTGTGAGCGGCCGGATAGTGGATTTCACGTATTTAGAACCTTCCTGATCGAATGTGTGCTAATGTTGTGCGGAGCCCCATCTCCATTCGACCATACCCTACCGTTATCACACCCTATCACCATGCCCTAAGGTAGCGCGACAGCTGATTCACCTCCAACCGATTCCCACCCAGCCTGTCAACCAACACACAACCATCTCCAACATACCTTTACAATCCGTCGGTCGGCATAACACGATCTCACCATTATGCAAAACAAATTTCCCCGCATTTACTTCACCCTGCGGGACCGTCCCGTGCCATACCCGCCTGCACTCAAGAATGGGTGGCTTGGATAAGTGTTTCCCAATATCGCCAGGCGGGGTAGCACAATAGGTCCATGTTCGTGTCCAACTTCGCGCTCCGGTAGCTGTTGCTCTAGAAAGCTCGTGGCTTCTATGGCAATCTCCATTCGGATGGATGAATGAATGGTGGTGGGGCGATGGCTGTGGTTGTTCGATCGCTGCAGAGAATCCTCCGATTTTTGAACCGGAGGGTAAGGGTCGGTGCCATTCAGGAGAGGGGAAGTTCTGTGGAGGAGGGATTTGATTGGTGTTTTGGGCCAATAGTGTGAGAGTGATGTGGAGGAAGTGTGCCTACGCGCAAGTTCCCGTGACGTCGTGGATGGCGGGCTGGCGAGTGGAGGTTGGTATAAGTAGGCCCGGTTCCTCCGGTCAAGAGGCAGTCCAGCAGGCCCAGGCCAAGTACAGTACCACTATTGCGCCGCAGCACTCTCCCAACAGACCTCACAATGCACCTCACTTCTACAATCTTACTCACCCTCGGAGCACTGATCGGCAATGCCCAAGCCGTCGTAAAAGCCCTCGACCTCTCCTCGCCGCGGGGAACTAGCGTGTGGACCTGTGTTCAACGCCAATCCTTCCTAAAAGCTGTACCCCGACTATACCAAGAAGCCTGCCTCGTATAGCTCCCCCCCTCCTCCCTTACCCAAAGTCTAACATCCTCAGCTTGGCGGTCGCATAGACCCAAACTTCATAACAAGCTACAATCAAATTCGCGCCTCGGGAATCACGAACATCGATGGCTACTTCTTCCCATGCACGGGCTTCTGGCACAACTGCAAATCCCCGCAACAACAAGTGGACGAGATAGTATACTTCCTCGCGGCAGAGGACATCTCGGTGAAGCGTTTATGGCTGGACTTGGAACCTCCAAGTCCGAATTCCCCATGTCAGGGGTGGAACTACGGCACTGCGCTGAATATTGCCCTCGCCACGGAGTTTATCACAGCTATTAAGGCTACGGGGCTGGAGTGGGGGATCGTGCGTTGCCTTCTCCTTTCTTCCGTTTTCTTGCCTGCCTTTCGTCGTATAACCGGGGCTGATTTTTCTATGGATGCGTAGTATGCGAATGGGAATCAGTGGGCGACTATGTTTGGCTCCAGGAGTGTGGATATCGCGAGCGATTTGCCGCTTTGGGCCGTGCAGTGGGATGGGGTCCCTACGCTTGGGAGCGTTACTACCTTCATGGGTGGGTGGACTAGGGCGTTTGCAAAGCAGTATGGGAAGAGTACCGGTGGGTGTGCACCGGCCGGGGCGTTTGATTTGAATGTTTTTACAGAATAGACAGGGAGGTGGTGGATCGAGTGAGTTGTTGTGATGGTTACAAGGGGTGGAGTTGTGTGTTGGAAATAGTTCTGCAAAATTGAGCCTGGACAGGCTCCTCAGCCAAGGCTCATCAAGTTACTTGCCCTGTGCTAGGTAGATCGGCTAGCTGAGAGTTTTTTTCTCTTCTTTTCAAGCGCGGTGAGAATTTTGGGGTAGCCTCGTGCGTGATGCCATACTGTACCCCCTGGGAAGAAAAAAGAAAGCTCCTTTAATATCGGGTCGGAGGGGTCGCTAGGGGGGGGGGTGTATAAAACGCGAGTGATACATAATGACTGGCAATGAACATGCACTCCCCTGAGTAACTACAATTATCATACCTGAGGCCCACCGCTCAGCAACACATCCTCTTTCGGCGTAGCACAACGGCGTAGCTTACTGTTATGTGTGAAACCCACGTACCGACAAGCGCAAGCGCTCTCACATTCGAGCCCGGAGGTTCCCGGATTAGCGATGACTATGGTCAGATGCAAACACGAACATAACTGCAGACCCCGCTTGATAAGTGCTTTTTCGAGAACATCTTACCAACCTCGCCTCCAAGTACAATCCTGATATCGGTACTGTGCGATGAGGAGAACGTCCCAAGACTGAGCAAAACGTTAACTTTTACCGGGATGCTATAATTAGCTTTACAGGTGCTTTTTACACCCCGGAGGGTAGCCGGGAGGGCCCGGTCAACGATCTTGGGGGGGCTGAAATTGCCAGTACTCGCACCTTTGGCTGGACCTCCGACCTGAAGAGGTTTCGGCCATTGAATCTTGCGCTACGGTGGTCACGTCGAGTATACGAGTACCAGTAGACCGGCCGTTCGGGCGGGCCGCTGTTCGAGTACTGTACTCGAGCACTCGTAGAATCTCTTGAAATCTACCACTAGCCTATCAGCGGGAACAAGTGGGATGGCCCGGGATAGGTTTGGCTCGACGGACTGACAGAATTGTGAAAATGAGTTGATCAGATCTAACACGTCTAGTGTGCCGATCCTATCATTGTCAGGGAAAACGCTGATCATTCTGGGGCCCTTTTGCCCATGGATCTGGTAAGGTACTCGAGTAGTTACGGGGCTGGCGAAGCCGGCGGACCCCAAGAGTTTTTACGGTACGGCATTTGTCAACACAAGATCGCTCGTGGTGGTCAGACGCCTCTCATGCTGCTCCGCCCGTGGCATACTTGTACTGCAGTATTGGCGGCCAGGAAAAAGGCTTGGTGAGTTTTTCTGACGGGCTTCTGGGAGAGTTTCCTGGGGGGGAGTCCAAGTTATATGAGGAGAACGGCATTGGCACTGGATTACCGTACTCGAGTACTTATGACCGATTCCCCAGGACTCATTTTCATGCTGCTACTGGTATGGTGCTGATTTTTTCTCTTTCTCGTTGAAGCCGTGTTAGCAAACAAGGATAATAAATTATTCCCAGCCCATGCCCCCAATAGCGATATGCATCGAAAATTATTCTTGGCACGCAAGAAACTTCTTTGTCCTTCTCTTGGGGCCAATTGTTTAAGCTTATCTCTTACCTGTGGTGGAACCACTCCAAAGACTGCTTCAGCGTCTCCAACCGGCTTGCCACTTGCATCCACCCCCCCCACAAGAACACTGGCAACACCCGTTATGCGCTGCTGTGCCGCTATTCGCCTCCCAGGACCCCCGCAACGACGCACCGATATGACCAGCAAAGGATCACAACAGTCCACCGGTACCCGAGTAGGGAGAAGAGTTAGGAGCCTAACACCATGGACACACCCTCAAAATTATTCCCATCATTCCCATGTGTTGGGGGGGGGAAAAGGCGGAACGGTAGATCCCACGACATTGTACTCGAGTGCTTTTTTGGATGATGGAACCATCCACCACGATGGCAATTTTGCCGGTACGGTACAGTCTTTCATTGGGCCAGAGCTTCACCCAGAACTGCAATACTCAACCCGCAAGTAGGCTCCGCAGCTTGGTACAAGTACAGCGTGGTTGGGTTTCACAGTTGTGCACGTATCCGTAGATGCGTTTTTTCTGCTTTGAATTCCCACCACCTTTATTACCTCTTATCCTCCCCTCCGTCCCTCCACACCCTTCGACCTTTCGTCAACTGTTTTGTTTTTACTTCCAAAAAGGCTGGTGATATGGAGTCTCCACGAGGTTCATGTCCAAGTGGATATAATTGGTACGTATGTGCGCTGTCCAAGTACAATGGTTGCTGTCGGATAGACCCGTGCTCGCTTCCACAAGGTTGCCCGCCGGATGCTCAGTTCTCCTCAACCTTGCCTGGCGGTACCGGTACCGTCCCCGGTCCCGGTCCGGGGACTTCGGCAACAGGGTCCCCTTCAGCAACAGTGAAAACGTCTTCTACGTCGCCTGTATCCCCTACAGCCCCACCTGTTTCTGGTTCGGATCCCACCTCCAGTTCACCGGTACACACGTCCACCCCCGCGTTTTCAACCTCTGGGACTGCCTCTTCCGCTTTATCCACCAGCGCCGGTTCGAACTCCGGCGGGAACTCCAAAGACACAAACCCAGTCCCACAGGCAGTCATCGTCGGGGCGACAATCGGTGGGGTTCTCATTATCCTAATAATAATCCTGATCATAATGCTCTGCCGCCGCCGCCGCCGCCGAGAGAGCAAAAATTCCGCGAATGATCTCCCAAATTACGACAGCGAACTCTCCCCCGGTGATGGTGCTGTCAGAGGTATCTCAAACCCCGCCCCAAGCACAAGCCTTAACTCTTCCCCCCCCGCTAACGGAAAGCCATTATAGCGGGGCGCAATGGCTTCTTAGCCTTCTTCACACGAACCCGCCCGATGTCCGCCGCCAAAGCTACAACAATGCCAACTGACTCCCCCTCGACGACATTCACCGAACTCCCCACCTCCAGCTCTCGACACAACAGTCTCATACCTGGCTTCGTAGAACTCGCCTCGCCGCCAATCTCCCCCGTGTCGGGGCTATCGTCTGGAGACCGGATGGTGTACTCTAGCACTAACGTGTCTACTGCTTCTACTGGCGCCGTAGTGTCGCCGCACGAGACATTGCGTGGCGGAGCCAGGCCGGTTATGAGCCCGAATATGGCGCACCATAGGAGGGAGGGGAGAAAGCATGCATTATCTTGGCAGAATCTTGAGTCTGGGGATGGGTCTTGAGTTGGTCGTATGTGTATTTTTTTTTCTTTGTTTATATTCTTTTGGGTGATGTATTTCTTTTATATTCCGGAAAACGGTGAGAGTAGTAATGGGGGGTTGATGAAATGGGCCGGCGTTTTTATAAGGGTATTTTTGTGGTTTAGCGTTTAACGGGTGAAGCGGCACCAAGTCAAGGTGCTAGAATATATATATTCTTCTGAGCATCCTTGTTTGGCTATCATTACCTTCAATATATGAAGGGCGGTATCACAGCAAATACTCACCACTCCCAAGCCCCTCTATCCACATCCCTCCTAGCTGCACCAATCAATTTCTAACTGACCTCCACCCCCACTCCCCACGCCTGCCCTCCCCAGCACAACAATCGTTTGTTCATCATACCAGACCCAATGTACGAGTACAGTTTACAGTTTGAGCCACCAAGCATTGGCAAGTGACCAATAGCCAATTCTCTGTTCAGGTTTTCTTAACACCTAATTAGCGCTGGTACAAGTACTCCACCGTCTATTTAGCCCGTCCGTTTCCACTCTTCAGCGCCAGTGCTAAAGTTATCATGCTCGAGTAGACTACTCGCACTCGCGCCCCTCCATCCGTTCTCCTTGCCCACTAGCTTAGTCAACCACCCACCCCTTCATGCGCTCAAAGCGATCACCAATGACCACTAGCCCAATCCGCTGTTATCAACTACCGGATATAGCGGCCCCCTCCGCGCCCCACACCTAGTACCGTCATCGGCGAAGCCGCTAGCAGAATATGCCCACAGGGTATCCCCGCTTCCTTCTTGTTCGAAGTTTACGCAATGTCGACCCTCGAGACTCAGGGAAAGACCCAGGCCGCCGTCGGCTTTTTCGACAGGTCGATTCGGCGGAAGAGGAATGGGATTATCAAGAAGTGGGCTGGGATGAGTATGTTCATCTTATCTACATGCGTTGGGATTCACACCAAGTGGGGGGGGGGGGAAGGGGGGGGGAAGGAATCAAGGAATGCTGATGGGGAATGGCAGCGTTATTAATTGGAGTCTTTATGCTGGCCTTCTTATCCCTCTGTACGGCCCCAACCCTACTAGGCTGGCAACATCTACTGACAGCCCGTGCAATGCGGAATCCAAGTCTGGGGCGTCCTGTCTCACACCTACGAAAACCTCTCCGTCCTGACCGTTATAGTAGTAGACTTCGACTCCCCAACCCACGAAACCGCACTCATCGGTCCAGCAGTTCTCCGCGCCGCCGAAAGCCAGAATGCTCTCCGGCAGCCACATTTAGGGTACATCGTCAAGTCCCCGGACGAATACCCCGGTGGGGAAACGCAGGTTCGCAAAGTTGTGTACGAGCAAAAGCACTGGGCTGCCATATCCATAACTAGCAATGCAACAGGGAGGTTGGAAAATGCGCTGAGGAGCGGGGATGAAGGCTTTGATCCGGACTCCCTTGCCGAGATTGTCTTTGTAGAGGCAAGGGAGGAGAGCGTCACCAGAAATTGTTTGCCCTTTTCTCTCTCTTCCACTTTTTCTTCTTTTGATCCTTCTACTTCTCAAGGTAGGGGGGAAGTTGACAAGTATAAAACGCGGCAGATTTGGTCCCCCGTTTGGACGACCTCAAAGGTGAAGTCGCGCGTGGGTTTTCGGAAGTCTGGATACCGAGGGTTGTGCGCGAGGAAGGATTGAGGAGGAATATGGCCAGGGTGCCTTTGGCAGTGAATCCTGGGTTTGGATTCCGTATGACAAATTTGAGGCCATTTGATGTGCCAGCTGCTATCCCGGCGGTTAGTGTTGGGTTGTTATGTATTCCTCCCCTCGCCCTCACCCTCCCTCTCGGCATGTTGAAGCGGAGGAATAATGTTGATGGCACGGACAGACTTGGTCATCTTCTCCTTCTTCTCTTTCTCCTTCTACCTACCCATTCACCAAGCTTTCATAACCCCCAGAGACGGTAATTCTCCCGCCCACACCTTCACGAACGATCACTCACCACGTAATAAGACATCCCCCCCCTGTCCCTCCCCCAATGGCTCGTCTGGCGCCTTACGGCAACGTTAACAACCTACTTTTTCCTCTCCCTCGCCTACTCCCTCGTTCCCCTCTCCTTCCAGATCCCCTTCTCCCGCTCCTCTCTCCTGCAAACCACCCCAGGCGGAGCAAGTAACTATAACTTCCCAATCTACTGGATGCTAAACTGGGTCGGGATGTCGGCGCTCGGCCTCGCCTCCGAGAACATGTCTATGGTCCTGGGCCCGCCGTGGTTTGCCCTGTGGCTGATATTCTGGGCCATCACGAACGTCGCGACGTCCTTCTACCCGCTCGTCCTCGCACCCGGGATTTACAGATTCGGGTATGCGTGGCCGTTGCATAACATTGTGGCGGCCAGTCGGAGTATTGTATTTGATGTTAGGAGTGAGATTGGAAGGAACTTTGGAGTGCTGTTCGCTTGGGTTTGTGTTAGTGTCTTGCTGTTCCCGGTTTGTACGCTGATCGCTAGGAGGAGGGCTGAGCGGGAGATGATGGGCGAGGTGGGGGTTAGGAGGGAAGGGAATGAGGTACCTAGGTAGGTTGGGGGCTTCACGGGGAGGGGCGATGGAAGGTAAATTTGGTACGTTACACTTTGGTAGACTTTTGGTTGTGTCATATAACTTGGAGGACCACTGGTCCAAAGACGAATGTGGGATACCTTTCCGTGGCAAATATAGCTGGTGAGGGAAGGAACGCTACTATATTTCGATACCCGGGGCGTAACCTAAAGCAGAAAATGTCTAAGCAGCGAATATCAAAGAAGAAAACAATAATGCTAAGAACAGAAGTGGCAAAGAATTACAGCACCTGGGGTCGCCAGCGATCTCCTCCCCCTCCCAGTGTCAGTTTACGCCCGAGTGATAATCCCCGGCCCCCGACCCTAACCTAACCTAATTGCAACCGCATCACACCCAACCCCACCCACCCCGCCCATCAGGATCAAAAAAACGCTGGAATGGGACCCTAGATTCCAGATCTCCAACCCAACTTCCACCCCAATGCGTATCCAGCCGACAGTGCAAAAGGCCGTGTCGATATGGCATCTACTAGTACGCGCCAATCACCAAAACCAACTCAATCCCACAAAGCGAATCACAACCCTATCATGCACTCATCAAGTAACTGCGGTGCCCCCCTCCGGACCTAAGGGGACAGGACCAGTCCTCGGACTCAGGGATTTGCTCCGGACCTAGCGTACCAAAATGGTGTGATAATTATCATAATAATATTATTATGATACTTTCTAGTAGGCCAAGCACCTTCTACAGAAATCCATCTCGAGTATAGTATGACCCCCCACCCCCAACTCCATAGGCACGGTATCCTGCTTGTCCCTTGATGTTCCGTCGGTTCAACTTGGGTGATCGGTCACCCTAGTATCCGACTTTTCCATCCGCCGTGAGAGTCTGTCACGTTGATACTACTACGCTGATTGTTATTCCCCCGCACAGGAGGGGGAGGTTCGACCGCCCTCTCACCCTCTCCCTCCGCTCCGGTCACGACTCGGACGGAAGGGAGCGGTGCACCATCCGAGTGAGTGGTAATGAGTCGCTCGCTGGCTACGCTGCTTGGAAAAGGGAGGTGGGTGAGTGGGGTAAAGTCAGTCTAGACTGAGTGTTACACGCGCACTACCGATGACACCTGAGGAATCAACCAGAGTGGTCTCCAAGTGTTGATTCATACAGTACTCTACATCCTAGGTTGTTGGATATTCCTAGTATGCTACGTCAGTAGGTATATTCCAAGCGCAGGATAATCCTCAGTACAACTAAGAGATGGCAACTCATAGGGTCAGCACTCATCAGTCGCTGCCGACATAATCTCTTGGTGAGTAGACTGGGGTGGGTGTACTAGTATATCTAATAAAAAAGAGAGCTAAATATCATGTGGAAGTTCACACAAACGAAATTCTAAGATCACAATGTTCTAAAGTTGAAAGGATGTAAGCTAGCAACACCTTATCTCTCCCTTCTTCTCATCTATAAGACACTCTCCTGTTTCTTCCCGCAATGTATGTGTATCATCCATCCTGTGAAAAATTAAAAAACGATGGAAAACGCCGATAGAAAGAAAGTTCCAAATCCCGTGATATGACGTGAAGAGTAAAGCAGAGTGAAAATTTAAGAAAACGACGCAAAACAAAGACATGATGTAATGCAACCTCCCACGCCCTTAACCCTTATTCCATGACTTCTAGTTGGTTCCAAGGAATAGTAATATTGCAGTATGATAGAACCGTTGACTATTCGTCCATTTTAGACAACAATTCCCCTAGCTTTCCATCCACCAGGGGCTTGCCATGCGACAGTCCATCCCACCAACGCACAAGCCACACTCACTGCCATGACCGTGAATGAACCACTATAACACTCTTTGCCCCAGCATATGCCGTGATTATTGGCATAATGATCGTATCCCCATGCAAATACCGAGCCAAATACCGTTGCACCAACGGCAGGAGTCATCGTAACGATTCCCCAGTTTGTGCCAAAGTTTTCGGTTCCCCAAACTACACTGACGACCGTAGGGGCAAGGCAGAATACTGCACCATAGCCCGCACCGATGGACGAAGATACAATCCAAAAGTTCTCTCCATGCTCCTGGACATAGCCGAGAGAGACGTAGAGGTTACCAAGCAACATAAGGAACGCGAACGAGAATAGCAGATACATTCTCGAGCATCGTGGGAATTTCCGAGGAGGAGGGCAGGTGGCATCGGATGTGGGGACAGGGGGGGCAAGGTAGTCGGAAAGAATTCCCGCCACTACACGCGCTATAGTAGAGGTAGCTGCAACGATCGAGACATGAGTAGCTGGATCAATGGGGTTTCCGATCTGGGAAGCTGTGGATGGCGGAGGATATAAAGTTGTAATCAAGGTCCCCATCTGAGCCCTGTTAGTCATTGGGTCCATAAAGGGGGGGGGGGGGACGTGCATTATTGATAAAGGCTTCACCAGGACCGGTCACCAGAAACACTCCAGCCGCAAAAAACCACATTGTGCTGTCAGTGAGAAACTCCCGCGTTGCCTTATTGATAAATGGATGTTCCCCTGACACCTCCTCGTCCACGGCTTCATGCCCGGTTGTACCATAGCCCTGACTGCCAGGGCTTTGCCCTCCCTCTAAGAGGCTTTCTCGCTCCCCAGTTCTAGAGATCTCCTCGCGACTCTTAATAACCTTTAATCCAAGTGCACCAAGAATACCGATAACCACCAAGAAGGTGGAATATGCCAGAAAGATTCTGGGAATCGCCAGCTCTCCAGTAGTCTTATTCGTGAACACCCGACTAACAACCTGCGATTGCCACAAACTGCTCAGCCCAAATGCTGCGATGGGCAAGCTTAGGGCAAGGCCTCTGTTGTCGGTGAAGTTCTTGGCACAGGTTGTTACTCCGGCAAAATACATACTACTTGTGCCCATGCCGACAAACACAAACGCCAATACCATAACCGGGTATGGCAGATGATTCGCGAAGGTATGCGATGCGAGAAGATAAGCTGGGCCGAAAAAGGTAGCAGAGAGCAAGCTGAGTTTAGCGGGCCCGTAGGCATCACAAATATAGCCGAAAACAGGTACACTGGGACCGATCGGTTAGCAAAGACTCCGGGTCCACGGAAGTGAGAAGAACCCACGGTAGATACATCCCGAGTTCGCCGGCGATAGAAATAGCGTTTACTTGCATCTGCGAATACCCGAGTTTCTGCTGGAACACAGGAGCCCAGAGGGAGAACAGTAGGATGCTCCCGGCGCATAGGCTGCCCCATTCCACGCGTCAATGCAGCTCAACAACAAACGAGGAGAGAGATTCCGGGCCTACACACCAGTTCACAATGGCACAGGCAAAAGATGTCCATTTTATCGATACACATTTCCAATCGAGAGAGCTATTCGTGCACCCGAAATCGGCCGATGAAGCAGAAACAGTGTGAAGTTTGTCATCCAGATCAGGGCTCCGTGATGGAGAGGGTGGGGGTGGAGAGGTATGGATCATGGTTAGATTGGGGGGCCGGGGGAAGTGAACGGGAGGGAGGGAGCAGAGGAATATTTTGAAATGCAAAAGGGCTGAGGGAAAGGGGGGGGGGGGATGGTGGTTAAGTGAGCGCGATGTAGGTACCATGACTGTATGCACAGTCATCCAGGCACCAGCCCCGGATCCTTGGAATCCACTTGCCGGCTTCCGGTATCTCCAGCTGACCGGCAGGACTGGTATTAGTCAACCGTACCAGTTGAAGTACTCGTACTCGAGAACCATACCGGTACTCGAGCATAATAGCCTCCATATTCAGAGATAAATGCTCTTGAAATGGGTTAGGATCCGTTGGGATATCAAATGTACGAGTACAAAGCGACCTTTTTCTTCTCAAAACGGAATAAACTTTTTCCCAGCAAAGTAGATTAGCCCCCGGGAAAGCGTCTGATCTCACCAACCAAACCCACACTTGTAGACTACTGTATCGGTAAATCAAGTCCCAGTGACTCCGCTAACCTGAGGGCATCGTGGGTTGACACACTAAATTCAGCTAAATGACCCACAGGGGGTTTGGAGGGTTTTTGCAATGCCGGTATGATGCCTCACGGGAGTGAGGGCGTTGCCCGGGCTAGTAAGAATGAAATAAGGTTAAGGTATCGGTACTTGTGGGGTCCCTCAAAGTGAATTTTATTCAATCGCTTGATGGTTTTAGGTGAGAAGCTCTGACAGTGTGCTCGGCAGAGGTCTCAATTGATAATTCTAGGGCCTTAGAGGTTTATCATACCAGTTCTTTATATCCTAAAATCCATAAAAACTGTGTGCATTGGACCCAGTTTTTCATGCCAAGCATGCTTCCCGAAGCGTTAGGCTTAGGACAATATATCATACATCCGGAACAATTTGTAACTTACTCGTACAAGTATGAAAGCAAGTTCACCTCTGCTTTTTCCATCGACCATTTTTTGTCCTAGCTCCATCGGAGAGCTAACCACAGTTGCAGTTCTTGCAACAATTCTCTCCACCCTCCATGCACTTCCGTCAGCCGTCAGTTTGGATAGTGACGCAGGCCTTGCTTTACACTGTATTGCAGGAATGTCGCGCAAACGCATGCCGGGCATCAGTGAATTGGGAGGGTGATTTTTTTCGGCTTTAGCGAGAATATTTTATTGTATTGTTCTGCACAATATATGATAGCAGCATACCCGTGGATGCTACAAGGGAGGAGGGAGTGGTGTGTGATGTTACCTTACCCCTCGAAATATATTGGACGAAGTGGGCTGTGGAGCAATACCGGTACTGTAGCTACTTGAGGGATGAGGCGGAAGTTTGGGGTACCGTAGACTAGATGTCGATGAGGATGGAAATTGTAAGCACGTCAATTATGCAGGTGGGAAGGAAGGGAGGGAGGCCGACCGGGATAAGTTGGGTTACAGGTATTAGGCCATGTTATTTCCTCACCGGTACTGTACTCGAGTGCCGTAAGAGTATCTTGTTTTTTCGAGTGTCATACTCGAGTACTGTACAGTACCGTATCTATTGCAAAGTTTTCGATGCATAGCGAGCGCCCGGCATAACGAGCACCTGCTTACAAAATTCTTTCGACTAACTTACTTGTATAGTACTCCCAAAATGGTAGAACTTATTAATGGCGGGCCAATGGATGCTATGTGGGGAAATGCTATGATAATTTCATTGTTTGCTTTCTTCTATGATGCCTAGGGATTTGAGGATTTCTGGCGGGAGAGTCGTCGTTTCTGACACCCTTTGATCGCACCGATGCCAGTATTTCGGGCGAGTTGCATTTATTTGTGCTATTTAGGTGTGATAGGATAATACAATGCACAAGTACAGTATCATGCAGCAAACTTTTAGAGTAGGGTACAAGTACCTGCCCTGCTTGCGCTAGTAAAAACAAATGGGGGCAAAGTCCGTGTGGGGATAGAGTTCTCGGTAGACTACAGTGGATGGGGAGGAATTAAAATGTATGGTGGAGGAAAGAATGGGATGTTGGCTGCACAACTACATCACGACACCATCATCACCACACCCCGTTTACCCCCATGTCCATCTTGGACAAACACCGCACACGACCTAAATTGCTCTGCCGGTATCCCTCCATTCATCCTCCCGCCCTGTTTGGTCATTACATGTTGTATGGGTAGGTGGGCGGATGGGTAGCGGTGGCCCGGGTGGGGAGGGAATGGGTCGGTATCAATCTTAAAAAGCTCACCAAGGCAGCGTGCTGCGTGGCTCCTCAGGTCTGGTCTGTTGGAAATCAATCGGGCTTGGTCACTTCCACAGAGCAATTATTATATTATGCCACCACCATCGTCGATACAATATCGTATTGTGATCTACATTAACTAGACCTTAAATACATGGAGTAACCCCCCTCGGAGGGTTCGCCAAGACTGCAGACGCTAGCACAACCCTCCACTGCTCCCTCATACAACGAATTTTGGCCCATTCTATTTACTACACTCCCTGTGCTGCTTTCCCTGCCACTCAGGATAATTTACGCTCAGCATCATGGAACATTCGCTTATTCCGCCCCCGCTAGAGGGATACGTCCTTGACGATGCCGAGGAGTGGGAGTACTTTGGAGAGGGAGCCGCAAACGTGCTCTACCGATACATTGGAGCTGATCCGTTCTTCGTTCGTACATTCCTTCTGCAACCGCCTCCTCTTGCAGAAAACGCAGCTGATGAGGATGGGATAGGGTCCCTATCTCCTCCGTCTACGAAAACGCCTTCCTGGTGCCCCCACAACTCAGAAATTATATGCGGACCTGCACTCCCGCTGGGGCCCACTGCTGGATAACTGCCTTTTAAAGACCGAGATCGTCAAACTGGGTATTAACATAATCCCCGACCTGAACCGCATGTTTGCCATGGGCGACGGGGAGGAGGCAACAGACTGGTCTGGCCGTCCGATCAAGCCGCCGAAGAAACGGCGATTGATGGACGATACTGAGTCGTGGGGGTTGATCGTGGAGGACATGAGTTGCGGGAACTACCTGTACAACGAGATGGAGACGCAACTGGATTCTATGCAGGAGGGTGAGGAGATAGATGACGGGCGGGACGAGGGAAGCGATGAGTGGAAGGACATGGCTATGATTGAGTTTAAGCCGAAATGGCTCGCGCAGTCACCAAATGCTCCGGCGAATTGGCTGCTCTGTCGGACGTGCGCTGTGAGACTTATGCAGTCCGCCAAGAGACAGACTAATGATTTATTGTGCGTACCAGGGGAAGAGGGTCACGATTTGGAAGAGGAAGCGCTGGACTTTTGTCCACTAGATTTATCCTCCGGCGACCCGGCACGCATCGAGAAAGCCACTTTCGCAATTCTTAACATGGAGAACTCAGTCATGATAGCTGATCCCACGCCCCCATCGGACGACGAGGGCGACAGCGACACTCCAACTCCACCAACCCTAAACCAGAGACTCGCAAAGTGCCTAGAAAACTCCCTCGTCACGCTATTAACAAACTTCTTCAGAACATCCCCAATCATCCCCCTCCTCACAGCGTTACAATCCCGCTTCGGCTCCCGCGGCGTATTCACGTCCGCCACACTAGCCCTAATGGGCGAGAAAGACCTCCTCCCGTCGGAAGACGAGATCCGCAGAACTTGCCTGGCCACTGGTGAGAAGTATGAACCGGCCGTCTCAGATGAAGACGATATCTGGACCGCGATGACGCTCCGCGACTGCAGTCTCTTCTTGAAAGTGTGGGTGCGCAAGCGTCGGGGAAGAGGCATGGAAGCCAAGATCGACGCCAAAGTGGGCGATTTGGATGTGAAAGGTGGGGAGGGTGGACGGGCGGTATACTGGCGGGATGTAGAGAGACGGTTGAGAATGGGCGGGTGGTATAGTGGGAAGGGGGGCACGAGGAATTGTAGGACTGGGCAGGAGTAGTACCGGTAAAGTGATCGTGTTAGATTGGTTTCGGGGTTGGAAATGTGGATGCGGGATGTTGCGCTACGTGCATAGTTGCGTGTTGTTTTATTTTTCCTATGTTCGGGGGAACGATTGGGGGTCGGGTGAGGGTGTTTAAGAGCCTGTTTGGGAACAACGGTTCCGTTCCGTTCCCCCATACAAATGACCGTTTCCCTTCCGTTCCTAAAATTGTGAACGGAACTGCTGTTTGGCAAAACTCTTCCGTTCCCAAAACAACCATTATGGAACGGTTGCCTTTCCGTTCACAATATCCACTAACAAATGATTCCGTTTTAGAAATGTCACATGAAACCCTTCGTAAAATTAGAGTGAAAATTAATATTTATTAGATGACTTTCTCTTAGTAACTGTAGCTAACTTTTTGCTAATATTAATCAACAATCAACTATCCAATGGAGGTCAACAACGCTTCTTCAATAATGAATAATGCAATTGCCCAAAGACAAATTCAAATTGCAATTGGTACTGCACTTTATATTCACTTATTCCTATCAACGCCGCTCATATATACCTCCCCCCGTTCTGGTAGCCGTTATACCAATGAAATTCTACATGCTCATCCATGCCGTATTCTTAATCTTATTCGAATGCCTATTACAACATTGCTAGATCTCCGGGACTGGATTGTTGAACGCGGACTACTTACTGGCACACAATATGTTTCAATTGAGGAGCAGCTTATCATGTTTTTATGGATAGTTGGTCATGGTACAACAAGTAGGGATGCCCAAGAGCTGTTTCAGCACAGTGGAGAAACCATATCACGGTGAGTCTATTTTATATCAGATCAATGTATAAGATAATATATAAAGCTCTAACAAATGGATAGGCACTTTCACTGGGTTTTACAAGCTCTGCTGCCATTATATGAGACCTTTGTTCGCCCACCACCAAATAATATCCCTGCCCGCATTCGTAAAGACTGGAGAAAAATGTCTTACTTCGTAAAGGTTCGAGGAGCAATCGATGGCACCCATGTTTTGGCTCATGTTCCAAGTCAACATCAGGCAGCCTATAGAAACCGTAAGGGTAATATCACCCAAAACGTTTTAGCTGGTTGTAGTCTAGATATGTATTTCTTCTATGTTTGTCCAGGATGGGAAGGTTCAGCAAATGATGTACGAGTCCTGGAAAATGCAGAACTTCATGGATTTCCTATTGAGGAAAATACAGTGTACCTTGCAGATGCTGGATATGGACTCCGAAAAGGGTTTCTAACACCATATAGGACAGTAAGATATCATCTTAAAGAGCAAGCACGTTGTGGGCTTCGTCCACAAACCAAGGAGGAGTTATTCAATCTCCGTCATGCTCAGCTTCGCAATGTTATTGAACGTATCTTTGGTGTCCTACATCGCAGATTTCGTATACTAAATACCACTCCAGAATATAGTCTGGATGTTCAAGCTAAGCTGATACTGGTTGTATGTGCATTGCACAATTTTATTCGTCACCGTGCTAATGGTGAGGATGATGAGTTTTATAAAGAATCAGATATAGATCAAGAGGATAATAATGGTGATGGAGATGATGAGGATGACTTGGCTAATGATATTGAGGAGGGATATGGTTTTGGACGCATGCATGAGATGAGGGAGATGGCAGAGGAAAGAGACAAACTAGCCACAAAGATGTGGATTGACTATGTAGCTTATCAAAGTAAACACTGATTTAGCTAGTAAGTATAATACAAGTATCAAGTCAAATAACTTCTAATTTGTCCTCTAAGCCACATTTCCTCATCTTTCCCTCCATCTAATGCTACAAAGATTTCTGCTTTAACAGAATTTTCAAAAAGTGTATAGCCAGCAAGAATTTCTTGTGTTGACCAGCCTACTTTTCCCCTGTATTTTTCTTGAAGTTTGGTAATAGCAAGACTAATAACAGTTGTAGCAGGTGGAATTGTAATTGGCATAGCAACCATCTTCTCCACAGCATTGACAAGACGGGTGGAGGGAGTTTCAGACCGTTGACGAATACGACCAAAGGGAGTGAGTGGAGTAGTCTTGTCTAATTTCCTTCTCTTAGCCGGAGTAGTTCTCTCCGCAGAACGACTGTTATCAGAGTCACCCTCAGGATCTTCATGAGGTGTGGAATCAATATCAATTGGTAGTTGTTGACTAAATCCCAGTGTTGGATATATGGCTTGACGACCTGTTGCATGAACCCCTTCTAGTATCTCTTCCAACTCCGCAATATTACCTATTGGCTTATCACGAAACTCTCGTATCGCCGGCAACTTTTCCACTTCAACATCCCAAACATCATCTGGTGCCGTAACCGCACCTGTCACTGGGTCAAATCCAAACCCACTCATCTCTTTCAGTCTTGTCCAAATCTTCCATTTCCGTTTCAAACTTTCTAGTTTTCCTTGACATTTTTCACCAGTAAGAAGTAAGCTATGACCAGAAATAGTCTAAATTGTCACCGCTATACTATTCCAAACTTCCATTTTAAACCCGTTATCAGACCTCTTCCCAGATCTAATTGCCTGTACTAGCTCACGAAGTAATACAGTAGTCATTTCCGGAGATCACTCAATAGGTCGAGCGCGAGGCTTTCGTGGTTTGGATGATTTTTGATTGAAAGACGAAGGGACTGTAGGATGATTTGAGATGATACTTGAGTAATCTTGTAAGTCTGTGGTGGAAATCTCAGAGACATGAAGTAGGCTCAGGCTGGGATTTGGCGGTTGAAAGACAACAGGATTGACAGAAGAATATGTATTATCTATAGAACTATATAATTATTGAGGTTAATAAGAGAATTGAAAAGATTATTTATAAAGGAGAAGCATACCTCAAAGTGCTATTCAAACTTTGACTAGGCACCATAGTAGCTGAAACTAATTCCGAAAACTGTGATGTAGAGGGCGATGGAGTGTTGAAAGAAATTGAGAATATCCGAGATTCTGAAGACATCTTCCTGCTAGCTGATTAGATTCCTGTTAAATAGGGTACTGAGGAGGTTGTAAGAGCATACCGATATTTTTAGAGCACTGTAGACACTCGATCTGAACAGAGGAGATAGTGGAATTTGTTGAAGGAAACTGAATTGTAGGCGAATATCAAGTCCGTTTCAGCTGTTTGGATTTGAAGATGTTGCTTGAGGTCTCTAAGTTTAGTGGAAGGTACTGAGTAATTTAGATGAAGAAACAAATAGGAGCCTGTGAAGAGAACTTACAACGTGAATTCGGAGACACACAACCAGATTATATCTGAAAGGTTGCCAGAAGAGAGTACCGGAGGAGTGTTTTTTGGAATTCTGTCTGAGGTGTCAACTTTAGGAGATGGCGAGATATAGGTCCTTGAGGTAAAAGTTGGAAGAGTGGGAGTTGAGTGTTACTTCTCAGTTTTGAAGTTTGCTGGTGGAGGAAAGGTTCATTAATAGAGGAAGTGTTGGCTTGGCTAAAGTGCAAATTTTTCTTCCTAGCAACAAACAGTTTGCCCTCTAGCAACGAAGGGTTTGTCTCCTGGCAACAAATGGTTGACCGTTGAGAAACTATGTGAAATTGGCAACAACCGTTTCTACCTATCAAACCATTTCACAATGGAACGGACGACCCTCCTTCCGTTGTTTCCAAACAGGCTCTCAAATGTTCGGGTTTAGTTGAGGGTGTGTGTACTTGCCTAATAGGGTTAGCTGGTGAGAAGGGACACCGGAAGGTGTCAAACTACGAGTACTCGAGTAGAATATAGGTTATGGGTGGGCAGGGAGTATATCATGAAAGAGGAGAAATTCATGTACAGTCGCACCTCGCTATCCCGGATGGCCAAATTTGACGGATTTCGTCCGGGACAACGGGGTTTCCGGAACAGCGGGGTCTCATGAATAGTACAGAAAATGCAGAGAAAAAATAAAGCAGGTTTGTTACCATTCTCTTGAGAGGCAAGAAGGGCGAAGGGTGCTGTACAGTTAGGCAGTAGCCGAGGTCAATCTTATTGGTCGGACTAGGGCCTGAATCTTTGATCGGAGATTGTCTAGGAAGACTCATTAAAATAGTAAAAGAATAAAAGTAAAGATTCGTAATTTTGTAAACTTATTATATTGTTAAGGTCTCTTCTCCATTGCTTGATTTCTCTAACTATCCGGAGACCTTAAACCTATTAATACTAATCTACCGGTACTTAGTATCCGTATACTAACTTGTACCTAGGAGCTTTTAACTTTAGTTTCTACTAAGTGCAAATACCGTTTGACCCTGAGAGTTCGTCACCACTTTAACCTTAATTGAGACGAGATATTTAACTTGAGAGGATAGCGTCCTATCTCTTAATGATCTCTTTCCAATCTCTAGGCTTGAATGGACTAAGTATGTAAAGGTAGTCCAAATGGCTATCATTCCAATTGTCCCTTCTGATCAAGAACTAGCTAAGTTCGTTGTCAGGAACTGGTGCATAATTAATATATGCATGCATGAGCCTCGACATGCCAGTATCATAGAAAGACTCAAGCATCTCCAGTCTTCCAATCCAAGTGTGGTTGTAATGGTTAGGACTGGACACGGATGGAAGCCAAGGCACACCGCAAAGAAGTATTGGGAGAACACTAAGGTTACACTCCCCAGGGTTAAAACTGTGGTGTTGAGATGAGGTGTATATTTGCAAGAACAGGTGATGCTAGTGATATACCAGGTTGCATAAAGAATGTAAAGAAAGCACGGAGCACACTCCCTTATATATATTTCAAAGCTGTTGTTGCCAACCCCCCCACAGTTCCATTCTATTTCCATAGATTCCATCATATTGTATCTAGCCTCTAATTCTATTTACTTTGTGTAACCATATACCCTTCATGTAAGTACAGGTCTATTTCACCCTACGTCATCATCCTAGTCTCTTCAATGTATCAACAGGCAGGTGTCACAAAACGCGGTGACAGTGGTTCCACTCGGACCTCCTGCCTCTAAGAGGGACTCCTATTGGAGCTGTCCGATATATACCTAATCTTGAAGGCATATTGGTAACTTTTGAAGTAGTCTGATAGCGCCGGACATTTTGTATCTTAATTGATAGAAAATCTCTCGGTCGGCTATTCACTTAATGTGAGTGGTCTTATATAGTTTGCAGTCAGGGAGTAATGAGTTAGAAATTATTATTAATTTCTATATAGCTGTGCTACAACCATCTTATCGAGTCACTTGACCTCTATGGTCACATGCGTGATATTACCACTATGTTAGGTCTTATATACCTAACATGTACCCAGAGGTGGCACAGTGTTAGGCATAAAGAAAATGCACAGACCTCTCGGTAGGGTAACTGCGCACAGACCCTCATTTATCGAGAGCCTAACAGCCCCCTCCGGCCCCGCTCTGGGGCCCGCACGTCCTTAGCGAGATTTCGAAGAGTTGCGTCCCCTGACTAAAATGTCATTCCAATAGAGCCCACTTCATAACACCATATACGTCGCTGCCGTCCGTCCGACCGGAAGCTATTCGCAGGATATAAAAGAGGGCACCTCTGGGTATCTCTAAGAAGTGGAACGGAGGAATTCCGTCGGAGGCGCATTGAGTTATTAGGCTTCCAAGTTAGGCATCCTAACTATGGGCCGAAAGTGACGGGACGTTTTCGGTTCGGAAATCCGCAACTACTCCTACAGTGCCCCAGAGGCCATATGGGATAGATATGACACCAATACCTATCTGAAGGCCGCTGTATGTTGGTTGGTCCTGGAAACAGGGTCCCTCAAGAGGTGATTCTCTTTGAGGCGGAGCGGACCGAGGGGAAGCCGCTCAGACTCAGAAGACCTAATAGGCGGTAGACTTATGAGTGTTGGCGCACCGTCTACATAGCCTGCATTATGCATAGGTACCCGACACATACGCTGGCCACTATGTGAAAATCGGAAGAGACTACTGGTGTTAAGGGGTCCTGTTCCTATATCAGTTCACGCGACAGGCAACGATACTTCTCTTATAGTATCTATGACACTATGTATTTCGTACTAATAGTGTACCTTCACACTATTACTTTTCTTCGTCGTTCTCGTATAGTGTGCGTTCACACTATTATCCTTTCTCTTGTTACACTTAGTAGTCGTAGAGGCGTTCCTCTTCTACTAAGTTTGTGTAACTATCGTGAGGTAGATAGAATAAAGTAAATTCGTTCTTAAAACAATAAGTAGGAAAATAACTTAGATGGTTGCGTGAAGAACTAACTAACTCGCCCCCGAGGACTCCTTATATAGTCCTTCCCTCAACCCGCTTACAAATCAAACCAAAGGCAGTCTGCCTTGCCAGTCTGCCTTGCGCAGCCCCCTTGCGCAGCCCCATGACCTCTGAATAGATCATGTGCGTGAAACATAACATAAAACATAACATAAACCTAACGAGTCTGCCTTGCGCACAGCCTCGTTGCATAGCCTCCTTATGCAGCCCCGTGACTTCTAAATAAGTCTCGTGCGTGAAATATAACAAATGAAACCTCAACGAGTCTGCCTTGCAGTCTGCCTCGTTGCATAGCCCATCATAAATCACATGACCTCTGAATAGGTCAAGTGCGTGAAAACATAAATCATAACATAAAACAACTACGTAACAAAGGAAACTCATAAACCAATTTCGTAACAAATGAAACTTACTATTACCGAAGACGGGGCCGAAGGTCCCGTCGAGGATATATTTACTTAGCAGTAAATCGGAAGAGCAAGGTATGCTAATGAGCAAAAATCTTTTTTTGTGTGTAAATAAGGTAGGGGAAGCGCGGACACTGGTGAATAGCGAGCTGGCTCCTCTGCGGGAGGCGGTATCGCTTTATATCACCGGGTGGTGTTTCGTCTACCTTGATGGAGACTTATCAGCGCGCCGGGAAAGGGAGGGGCACTCACCTTTCCTCCACGGTGGACAGTCTTTTGGTGGACCCCGTAGGGGTTTACGCGAAACGTACAGTCCCATCCCGACACCCCGACCGAGCCGCAAGAGGGCTGTGGGGCGGCCGTAGCCCCCCACGTACCTCAAGTGGATTTCGCACCAGGGGTCACCAATAGGAGTTCTTTCCCGCGGTCACCTCCGGGAGGCAATCCACCGTTAAGTTTACCCATATTTTTCGAGTGAAACCAGACTTGTTTGATATTTTCTCGATCCCGAGAAAATGTCTATATGAAGGGAGTTTTTTCACCGCAAGCGAGGTCGCCGACGCACGATAGGTCTTATCGTGCGTTAGCTATTCGCGCGGGAGAAAACATCCTGCGGGCGAACGGGACTTCCGGAGATGCAAGGACAGGGAAAAGTTTTTCGCGTGAGCGAAATACTCTCCCCTGTACTTGCACTGCAAGTTGACAGTGAAAAGTTTTTCGCGTAACGCGAAAAACCACTCCACCTGTTTTCCCTAACAGTCAACTGCGATTTGAGCCGGAGCGACCGGCTCAAACTTGGAAATCTGTCCCGTGGCAAAAGTGCCAGGTGAGAGATCAAAAACATGATTTGTCTTTTTCGAGACGAGAGCATGTTGGACGACAGGTGGTGACCTGTCGGTCACCATCCTTTGTCCGAGATGTTTTACCCCGTAAAACGCCAGATAGCTCAAACCACAGTGAGGCGAACCTATCAATTGATCTGACCCGTAATTCCCCGTCAGCGCTCAACCCCTCACGGGATCATCAAGGGAGTCGGCCGTAGCACGCTTTTCCCTCTACTCCGATCGCTGAGATATCATCGTGCCCAGAGTAATTACGAGCAACCGACCGACTGGTTCGGGTCAGGGTTAGTGCTAGTGGGTTAGGGTTAGGAGTTAAGTGTATTTTCTAGAGGCAGGACTAAATACAACCCAGAGAAGTAGAGAGACACAACCAGAGCGACAACACCAGCACATACAACAGAGCAAACCAAGACCAAGGAGCGAGCATAAAAGATACCAGCAAAGCACTCGGATAAGGAGAGACGTTGAGTACACACTGGAGGACAGGCTTAGGCCCCTGTCAGGCTATCCTGGCACTGATACCTTAGTACTAGTAAGTACGAGAGCTGAAAGGGACTGGATAGCACTAAATGTACTGTCGCAGACCTGTGAGCAACTGTACAACCAGGGAGCATGAGATCTGTAGTACAAGGCCCCATCAGATGGCCAAGAAATAGATAACGAAGAACATTTCAAATGAAATCAGGTAAAACAAAATATATAACTTTTAGAACAAGAATGACAAAACATAATAAAGAGCAGAAAATTCAGAATAATAGAAGATTCAAAGATTGAGTAGAGTTGTAAGCAATAATATAAGGAGAACAAGTTGAATAGTAGTTAAAAGAAATGATAATAGAAAAAGAAAGAATTGAAACTTATACATAGGAAATAAATACAAGGTGAAAATAATCCAGTAGTAGTATCAGGGTGCCGAAGGAGTTGGAAGATTTGTTCGTAGCCGGTTGGCCATTGTAGTCTGCCAGAAGTCTAGAAGTTTTCCTGCTTTATCCCACATACCCTGGTTGAGTAAGAAATCCATGACGGTGTACCTGAAATCCTGGCCAAAGATCTGTTGTTCCAAGGTATAGAGTACGTGATCCTGAATTGTGAGTAGATTGTCGGTATACGGCATGCATTCAGTATGACCACGAGTAAACTTCTCGCCACAAGAACACTTTCTGCCCCAACCGAAAACACCACGTCGCCAGGCGAGGAATCGTTGTTGGTCACTAGCGGGTGCCTCTAGTACTCTGTCGCAATCGAGATGTGGTAGGCGCTTACTCAAGGAGAGAATTCGCAGTAATTTTGAAGGTTTAGAGTCCAATTTAAGTATTCGTTGATGCTTGGATGAAAGAAGCTCGTGGGTTAAGTCGGCACGTATTCCAGGTGGTAGAGGTTGACAGTTGGAAAGGCGTAATGGTGAGTGCATAAAGCAGGAAGGTGGATTGAGGAAATGGTATATCAGATAACTTTGTCGGGAAATTTTCTGAATATTGGATGGCCTAGGGTACCACTGGTAGTGGGACAGAATAGCGCGCAGCGGATTGTGAATGTCCATTGAGAGTAGGTGAAGATAGAAACGACTCTTGAGGTATTCTGCACGATCCTGGCATGGTAGAAGTCCTAGAAGATTACAGGAAATAAGAGGACGGTTTGCTCGACCACCCACAATCCAATTAATGCACTTAGAATACGCATTACTAATGATCTTCCAAGAGGGCGAGCATCTGTCGCGTAGGAAATTGCCATAGAGCAGTGGCATAGAATACTCTAAAGCTGGAGATATGATTGCCTTAAAGATGTTATAACGAATTCGCGGTGTCCATGTATCAGAATACCATGTGAGAGCGCCAATTTGTCCGAGTACCTTGGTAGATAAAATCTGTGCTTGAGAATTGAAGTCTATACCACATGGACCAAACAAAACTCCTAGATACTTATAGGAAGTAACTTGTGGAATTGGTTTGTTGGCAAGATAGAGGTCATCAATTATCCATGTATCCCTTCCTTTTCCAGTAAACAGATGGCCACATTTAGCGATGTTGAAAGACATAGCATGATCGTTGGCCCATCTGTCACAAGTGTTGAGAAGGCTTTGGGCACCACGAGCCGTTGGTGATATTAGCACACCATCATCTGCATAGAATAGTGCACTTGGAAGCCTAGGTAGAGAGGTATAATTGAGGGATAATAGGAGACTGTTGACAAATCTGTTGCACAAAATTGGAGAGAGGGGTGATCCTTGGAGTAGACCATGTGTGCGTGATTGTGGTTGAGATAAAGAGCCATTAACAACAACAGAAAAGGACATGTCACGATACATCAGATGATATATCAGTTGTTGAACCAGAGGATTCATTCCTTGCTTACACAGCTCGGATTCAAGTAAAGGCCAGGCAACCTTGTCGTATGCTGAGGCAAAATCTAAGAAGACGACGTATGGTGCCATTCGTTCCTCAATCAGATGGTGCAGTGTAAGAATATTCGTCAAAGTCGAGTATCCAGAATGGAATCCAGCCTGGATTGGACAATAGGACATATCACCAGAGTGATTAACAACCGGTAGTATGAGAGATTCAAATATCTTGCAGAAGATACAGGTCAGGCTAATGGGTCGTGTGTTGGTAGCGGTACAAGGTTTCGCGGTATCCTTACGGAGAGGATATAGGATACTATAGTTCCACCTTGCAGGGGTCTTTCCTGCTCTCAGGCAGGCCATGTAGAGAGAGCTGAGTGCATCCGGAAACGTAGTATCAAGAAGTGTACGGAGCATTGTGACTGTTATGCCATCCTGACCACTAGAAGAACTACTAGACATTTGTAGTATATGGGCACGGACTGCATCGGAGGAAATTCTAACAGTAAGACCAGAGGCAAGTAATGTTTCGTCATCAGGTGGAGTTGAGTAGGACGTTGTGAGATCCACTTCAGGAGGACCAGGAGAAGGTGAGAGCAAAGGTGAACTTTGGGTGAGCAAGTCCATACAAAGAGGTTTAGGTGGTGGAGGGTTTCTAGGTAGGTTTTCTGAATGGTTGAAAATGGAATAGTAGTGACGGGTACATTCCTCCATTGGTGTTGCAGTACTTGAAGAGCTAATAAGTGGTTGAATTCCTGTCGAAGCCCGCTGAGCCCGTCGCAGTAATTGAATGCTAGCTGCCATATCAGTATTACCAGCTAGTCTCTTACTGACTGTATCACGCTTCTGGCGAGCCTGATGAGGGTTATAGGTTCCTAGTACAGTATCCGAAATTGCCTGAAGAGTAGAGCATAAGAGATGGTCCAACATGTCGACATTAAATCTTTCTGCTCTAGTGTAGGAGGATGAAAGAGCTTGCATAGCAGACCATGCATTTCTGAAGTTTGATGCATAAACTGGTTGCCGGAGACGTTGAATGTGAAATCGGAGAGGAATCTGGCCAGAATGAGTAGCAAGTGGGCCGGATCGCAGGGTGGAATGTGGACTTCGGGAATGACAGTTGCTAGTGACATCGATTTGTAGCAGGTAACGATGATCGGTACGAAATGGAATAGTGTTGGTAAGTCTCAGGGTGAGTGAAATATCGGAATGGAGGGATTGCTTGGCAAATACGTGGTCAGGAATTCTGTCCACCATGTAATGGCTGGCAGTATCAGAGAGGTGAAACATGCCATTATTGATAGCCCAAGTTTGAAAGAGGAGAGATCGTGGTTGAGTGATCGATAATTGACGTCGGTACAAGGGTTGGGAGCTGCAATTGAAGCGGGTGTTGATATCACCGAGCAGAAGGTCGACTTGTCCAATTCTCGCGAGATCTGACTCAATGTCTACTAATTGCAGGGAAGAAGGAGGATAGTAAACACCTGCAAATCGCAAGCCAGGTATAGATACGGTAATTGAATCATTTGAACAGGTTGTTTGCTGGATAATAGCGTGTAAATGCCGTTTGACAAGTAGGTAAATGCCACCATGGTGGCGGCCTTTTCGTTGAGAGTTGGAGGATGATACGCGAGATGTTGTTGAGCTGTAGACCAGGGGATGTGATAGACGTGTTGCGTGATGCTGATACCAATGCTCAGCAATAAAGAGAAAGTCAAAGGATTTTTCGAGAAGACCAATCGCCTGGGAAAACTTCCTGTCATCCAGAGAGTTTGCATTAATATAACCAATAGTGTACATTAAAGTTCAGCGCCCATAACGGGAGATGGCTTTGATGCCATCCTCTTTTTCAGGATAGTAGGAGTTGACAAGTGGGACCTGAATCATTGAGAGGAGAATTAGCTAATAAGTATACAACTTATCGTAGAATATAATACCCTGCAACTGCATCACTTATAGATACTTTTCGCTTACGTGATCCGGTACTGGGGGAGGAGTTTGAATCGTTAGGTGTTGGAATGGAGTCGCAATGTCGAGGACGAGTGCCGGTGGAAAGTATGTTATCTTCGAGGTTTGTGAGGGCTGGTGAGGGGGATGGAATATATCTGGGTAGCAGAATACCTTTCTTATTTAGTTGCTGCTCCAAGCGATCACCAAGATTGCGATGTATAGCCCAGTTCATTATATGTTCACGGGTTGTACCATCAGAGCTAGAAGCAATTGATGCTGCTAGCCTCTCAACAAAGTTCTTCTTCAATGCTGCTTCCTGAGATTCTGGCTGAATATTGGCTTCCCAGTTAAAGGAACTCGAAGACAAAGGATCGAAAGATCTGTTGATAGTGTATTCAGAATGTTGCGAGATGCGGTTGGTAATATGAGTAGAATGGTTAGAGTCTACCAGGAGCTCCACTAGGCGAAAGTCAACCCAAGAAATGTTCCGAATATGTCTCAGCTGAATTCGAGTCGGAGAGGCTGCCAATAGTCCTTTTACCTCACTGATAGGAACATATGGGATTCCTTCCACATACAAAGGTGTTGAATGGGTTTTCCGTATTGGCCTTCTTCTTTTCTTGCCCTTAGCCTCCAAATCTAGGTTGTGATCTGAATTGTACATGCTCTCTCCACTTTCTTGAATTGGCAACCGTGAAACCACAGTGGGGTCGGTACTTTTTGGCATGCGGGCCAAAGTTGCGCTATAGCTCGGTTGCTTGCTATGCGGAATAGGCACGTAAGAATGTCTATCCTCCTTAGAGTCAGACATACTTAAGTCAACAGTACGACAATCTGCCTGATTAAAGATAACAATGTTCTCATCACTGGAGACAGAGTTTGGTCGAGGGTAAGATTCGCCGCTAGACTTCAACTGTATGGTATCTGCTGACTTCTGACGTAGTTCAGATAGGTTGTCCTCTAGCATCTCTATCCGTTCCATAGCACGCTGTAGGTAATTTGAGAGAATTTCAATCTCTACCCATAACTTGTCGACATCTGTGTTGCTATCCTTCGGAGGCGTGAATTCTCCTGAATGTAGAAGTTGTCCAGTTCTGGGTATTTGTTACGGTCCTGAGAAAGGCTTAGTTGATTGGATTGTGGATGTTTGTACTAAGTTTCCATCTATTGGTGGTCTTGTCAGTTACTTCAATTTATAGTATAAATTACTGCAAAATTCAAAGTTATTCACACTTGTTATTTGGGAAACTATACCAGAGATAACCGTACCAGAACTATTCTCTAAATTCTGACAAATCCGTATAAACTCAGAAACACCAATAGATTTAGAACAATCTGGCGTAATGCGACAGACAAAGCGGCGATATCTTCTTCCTTTCTCATCCTTTTTTCCTGCACAATCCTTGACAAAAGTCCCACGCGATGCATCACACATCCCACATCCAGGACAGGAAAGAACCCTGTTATACTGGATGAACAGTGCTTCCGCTTGTTCACGCCGACCATCTTCCAACCTTGTAGTATCCTTTACATGGATACCATGTAGTGTAGCCATAAGATGAAATAGCCTTATAGCTACTACAGATATAAGAGTTAAACCTGGGGTTTGACCAGACTTATGGTTAAGAATGGTCAACGAGATAGTGTACTAATTAGATATAAGTGATAAATTCAAGAAACCATTAAAGATAAGTATCATAGGGATTACCTTTCTCCGATGAGATTGAAATCAGTACGCCGCCGGAGTAGTCTATGATTGAGTAATGATATGAGGTCAGTACCATGTATGACATGACGAGATATGATATAATAGGTGAAAGCTGGTGTATATAAGGGCACCCATACCCTCGAATACCTTGTATCTAAACCTGTCCTCCAATCTTCCGTGTTCAGGTATAAAACAAATCTCTCTACCTCCTATGTCAGAAATAAGTTCACGACAAACTAATAATTGCCAAGAGATTCCACAAACCGCGGGTTTGACCTTGGAATAAAGCGAAGAGGATAGACGAAATACAATATTGGACTTACTGTAAGTATAAAAATAATTCCCTCCAACCGTCACTTGATAAATTAAACGCTAACAAGTTAGTATTCAATTCTCACGACTGGGATAGTAAAACAGGGACAAACACAAGGTTTAACCTTGGAAAAGCATATCTCGAAGAAGGAATAGAAATTGAATGTACATTAAGGTATATGATATCTGTCCGAACTGTTATGCAAAGGAAGTCGCCAGCTGATAGGCTACAGGTATCATCCGTGACGCGGTTTTATTCCTTGTTAAACCTTCAGTTTAACATCGACAAGTCAAATAAAAAGCGTATAAGCGTTGAAGCCTAGTGTATGTGTTAATCTATAATCTTTTTTGTACGATAATCGGAAGGAAAAACAACCTACTCTAACTGAAGTTAGGCAATATTATCCATTGGACTATTTATAGCCCAGTGATAGGAGGGGATAGAGGTATACTGCAGGCGTAAGGGAGGGAGAGAGAAGAGAAGCTGTGAAGGAGAGTGTGGGGGAAACCTGCGCCTTTTATAGGCTGAAGAGCGGAGCACTGAAATCCGGTATGTTTGTACTTGATGTAATTGTGATACCTATATATGATATCTCGTCATATTAAATTGCTAATTACCGGCTGATAGTTAGCAACAAAATAGCAAATCCTGGTTCTCGCTATCCTCTATACCAAACTCGACATACTAGCTGGTGATATAAGTACCTAATATGAGTACTATCGGTGTTCAACCCAGAGTCAACTTGGTCCGAGCTCGCAAAGAAAAGTCATTAAGTGCTGCAAGTTCGTCATCGATGGCAGATACAAGTAACTCAAGTTCCCAGCCCCGTTTCACCAATCGATATCCGAAGCAGTACCTAGATGATGGCAGCCTTTCAGCTGTTGGATACTTTGCTGGTTTAGATGTCCAGCAAGCTACTTGCTCCCTAGAACTGCTGCAAGCAGAGTATCAAAAGCATCTTAAAACTATTCCAGCTCTGCCAGCTCGCATTCCGGTTATATTAACAGATTCTGCAAGCGGAGAACCTAATGAGAGGAGAAGTCCTGATGCAGAATCTGTGACGGCCAATAATGAGGTGCTGCAAGTAGGAGAGGGTCTGAGCAATAGCAGTAGTAGCAAGGAACAGAAGCGCCTCTTGGAATATAAAGTCAAATGGGGGAAGAGAAACTGGTCTGACATGTTTCACATGTTTCAGAACTACAAAGGAAAAACGAAACTCTCATTCTTAGTCTGGAATAGACTATTAGAGTGGGTATGGTTGACATTATCGGATAAGCGCATGTGTGAAACACAGGGAATTCTCCATCGATTACGAACCAATTCACGTGGAACACCTACCTCCGTTTTCATCACATCAGCTGCAGTGAACAGATCTGCAGCTCAAGAGGGACTGATTCACTCTTACCACAAGGTCATTCGATATGCTAGTACTCAGGATACCAGTATTATTGTACAGCGTTTTGCACTGGCAATGCTCTATGATAGTCATTGCAAATATGTCGTCCAGTTTCGTACAAAGGTTCATTCCTGGCAGGAGGCTAGACAGCGTGTTAACGAACTCCTGTATAATGTCTTCAACAATGAGCTAGATACAATGGTTAGTCAACAGACTATAACAAACCATGTGAAGGAAGGACGACACTGGTATCAGCTGATACATGGTTCAGCAACAAAAGAGTTTGGTTGTGGCTTAATACTATTCCTACCGATCCAAGGATATACCGATATTGTCCGCAAAACCACTGACGGTGTATGGGAGTTTCTGTTGAAGCTGTTGCCAAGGATGTCTAAACGAATAATTCAGCTAGCTACTGCCCTTCAACCAATTGCGAAGGAAATTGAGACCAATGGCGTAGGCCATGTTACCGCTCCACTTTTAGGATATGAGTTACGTACTCCGGAAAACCTCCACAACCTTTCCTCAGCTGCATTTAAGAAATGTCTTGTTCCCTATCCAGACTTGGCTATCAAAGACGCCTTAGAGGTAATTCGTATCCACGGTAGGCCAGAGGATCCAGCGGCGGTTATCAAACAAGTAGCTGAAAAGCAGCAGGAAGAGGAGGAAAGTAACAGTGATTCGGATTCAGAGGTATCAACTGAGGAATCCAGAGGTGGCGGAGGAATTGATTCAATGGCTGTGGAGAATGGCACTATTGAGAGAGAGGAAGACAAGATGGACAATCAGAGAATATCGAGTGTGACTGTTATTGAGAAAGGGCAAACCAGTATATCAGTACTGCCAGAGGTAAACAGCAACCAAAGATCGGATCCTTCGAGATCAATTGCGTGTCAATTGATTGCTGACTCAGAGGTTTGGGAGTATCAGGTATGTATTAAAACTTTAATTGTGATATGAGTATCAGTAACTGTGTAGTACTAAAAATTCTTTCCTTTTATGCAGCCTAATGAGTATCCAGAATATGTACGACTACCGGCAAGTGCTCCATACCGTCTTTTAGGTCATATTCATACCGGAAGCTGGCCATATGGCAATCCAGGAAAGGAAGAGAGGAAATCGAGATCCCGTGCAATCAGACCCATAACTTCCGCTCAACAATCAACGCGACCACCAAGTATTATAGATGATACTATACCAGTCAGCAAGAATGTCAATGTAAGAGAGGATGAGAACTGGTATGTATAGACAATACTACCATAACTGACTTTAATGTTATTACCTCTTGAGCTGCTAACAAACAGCACAATATGTGACATATATAGGGAGGTGAATACAATTTTGCAAGAATGGGAGGAATTGATTGAAGAGGATGTGGTGATGGAAAATATAGAGAGAAGTGATAAAGAAAACTAAGAAGGAGAAGTATAGAAGAGATGAAGAGAAAAGTAAGCAGAGATATTTTATATTTAAAATTGGGATAGAAATATCTTGTAAGCAAGGTATAAAAGCTGGGAATTATAGGGAAAGTAGATTGAAAGAATTATAGTGAGGGACTGATTCCGATATAAAACGACAACTATACTATACAGTAGACTAGTAGTGGTTCAACAGGAACCTGCTTCTTAGTTCCTGAAGAAGCTATCTCTTAACATACAGTAAGCTTGGCAGTACGTGTCAGTGAATTGTTATTAAGATACCTAGTATGCTACCAGAGTGATCTAGCTTGATCTGGAACTAACATCTTGGTTCCTGTTAAAGACGAATAGTTTTAGCCTATAGGTGTAAGTATATATCAAGAATAAGGATGGATAATTGTGGCCTGTATATGCAGTGGACTGGGAGTTGCATCAAGTAAAATAGATATCTTCATTATAGCTGAATAGAGAATTCAACGTAGTGTAGGTATATTACCTTACTAAGTAAATATGGAGCTATGATTCCAATAATACTCCACTTATAGTATATGGTTAGGTTAGTATTACATCAAGGATAATTAATGTGTAGATTCTTACCATGCAGCACGGTTTTTATTATTTTAGCATTAAGCAAGGTTATGGTTCGAGGTAATAGTAGGTCATACTAGGCAGTAGAATTGGTAAAATATCACATAAAATGTACATCTTAGTTGTAGTAGAAGAGAGGTCATAGTAAGAGATAGAATTAGTACTATTGCAACAGGAACTAAAGCTTTTTTGCGTATTAAAGATCAATCTGAGCATGAGGTAAACTCACCATCGATTCAATAATAAGTACTACAGGAGATTCTGTAGAAGATAGATCTTGGTACAAAAGATGGGAGGCAAAATCTTAACTGGATAGACTGCTTTGTAAGAAAGGTCTTGGTTGGAGGTAGGCTTGGCAGTATTATAACAGGAGAAACTACCTTCAAGTAAGTACCTGTAAAGGATAGGTCTCAAGATAAAATTGTCTCGATATAATTTCAACAGGAAATACTACTTTAATGCCTGTTGAAGAGAGGTCTCAACATGAGGTAGGCTCAGCGCTATTTCAATAAGAAATACCACCTCCCTTCTTATCGAAGATGGGTTATGGTATGAGGTAGACTTGGTACTATTTCGTCAGAAATAATACCTTGATACCAGTTGATAATAAGTCTGAGTATAAGGGAGACTCAGTACTATTTCAACAGGAAATACTGCCTTAGTTCGAGTTGAAGATAGGTCTCAGCATAAGGTCGGCTCGGCACTATCTCAACAGGAAAGACATCGCTAGATCCTGTTGAATATAGGTCTTCGTATGAACTAGATTCAGTGCAATTTCAATAGTAAATACTTGCCTAGTTTCTGTTGAACATATCCCTTGATATGAGGTAAGCTGGGGGATATTGCAACAGGAAATACTACCTTAGTTCCTGTTGATGATAGGTCTCAGCATCTGGTAGGCTCGACGCTACTTCAACAGGAAATACAGCCTTAGTTCCTATTAAATATAGGTATTAGCATTAGGTAGTCTCAAACCTATTTCAAGAGGAAATACTACCTTAGTTCTCGTTGAAGATTGGTCTCGGCAGAAGGTAGGCTCGGCGCCATTTCAACAGGAAATATGTCCTTAGTTCCTGTTGAACAAGGGTCTTGGCATGAGGTAGGCTCGGCGCCATTTCAACAGGAAATATGTCCTAAGTTCCTGTTGAACACGGGTCTTGGCATGAGGCAGGCTCGGCGCCACTTCAATAGGAAATACTTAGTTCATGTTGAACATAGGTCGAGGCATGAGGTAGGCTCGACAAGATTTCAACAGGAAATACTGTATCAGTTCTCGTTGAAGATCAGGGCTTGGCATAAGGTAGGCTTGGCGCCATTTCAACAGGAAATATGTCCTTAGTTCCTGTTGAACAAGGGTCTTGGCATGAGGTAGGCTCGGCGCCATTTCAACAGGAAATATGTTCCTAAGTTCCTGTTGAATACGGGTCTTGGCATGAGGCAGGCTCGGCGCCACTTCAATAGGAAATACTTAGTTCATGTTGAACATAGGTCTAGGCATGAGGTAGGCTCGACAAGATTTCAACAGGAAATACTGTATCAGTTCTCGTTGAAGATCAGGGCTCGGCATAAGGTAGGCTTGGCGCCATTTCAACAGGAAATATGTCCTTAGTTCCTGTTGAACAAGGGTCTTGGCATGAGGTAGGCTCGGCGCCATTTCAACAGGAAATATGTTCCTAAGTTCCTGTTGAATACGGGTCTTGGCATGAGGCAAGCTCGGCGCCATTTCAATAGGAAATTCTTAGTTCATGTTGAACATAGGTCTAGGCATGAGGTAGGCTCGACAAGATTTCAACAGGAAATACTGTATCAGTTCTCGTTGAAGATCAGGACTCGGCATAAGGTAGGCTTGGCGCCATTTCAACAGGAAATATGTCCTTAGTTCCTGTTGAATATGGGTCTTAGCCTGAGGTAGGCTCGGCACCATTTCAACAGGAAATACTACCTTAGTTCCTGTTGAAGATAGGTCTTGGCATACGGTATTCTCGGCGCCACTTAAACAGGAAATACGTTCTTAGTTCCTGTTGTACTTAGGTTTTGGCATGAACTACGTTCCACGATATTTAAACAGGAAATACTTCATAAGTTCTTGTTGAATATACGTGAACTCATAGTATGATGTAGCCATGGGGCTATTTCAATATAAAAAAAAAAAAAATATAAAATACTTCCTTCGTTTTCATTGAATATAGGTGATGGCGTCTGGTAATCTCAACACTATTTCAACAGGAAATACTGCCTTAGTTCCTGTTGAATGTATGTCTTAGCATAAGGTAGGTATAGTACTATTTCAATTGGAAATACTGCCTTAGTGCCTCTTGATAATAGGTCTCATCATAAGTTAGACTCAGCATTATTTTAACAGGTAATACTGTCCTTGTTTACATGTAAGATGAGACTTTGTATGAGGTAGGCTCGGTACTGTTTGAACAGGAAATTCTGCCTTAGTTCCTGTTGAACATTGGTCTTAGTATGAGGTAGGCTTGGTGCTATGTTAATAGGAACTACTGTCTTAGTTCCTGTTGATAATAGGTCTTAGTATGAGGTAAGCTCTATGACATATTAATACTATACTTAACTAAAGGTATGGAAATTTGGGTAGCAAACTCATGAACAAAAGTAAACCTCCATAACATGTAGAATCAAAAAAGTCTTACTATGCAAGTGAAGTATCCCTAGTGAAAACACTTTTCTCTAAGAGTTCAAGTCCTACCAATTTGAATTCCAGGAATTATTCTTTTTTCTTTTTTCTTTATTTGTTTCACTTCCAAATCTACATATTACGATCTTTTCACATTCACCTTTCCTCCAGCAAATTCTCTTTTTCTTAGTTTATATTGGACTTTGCTTATTTGTTTTTTTAACTTTACTGATTTTGTTAGTTCCATATTTTTGCCTAAGAATTTAACAATTATCGGTAACTAGTTAGCTTTGTTCCTGGGCTTGGTATTTGCTTTTTTAGAGGCTTGCATCTATTCAGTTTAAGAACTACAGTTAGGACAGTGGATTTAGTTTCTTTGAAGAATTGGTTTTAAGTTTGCTATCCTTAGTCATATCTATAATCACATGGAAGGCTAGTAAAAGATGGTTTTATACCAACTACTAATTTGATATCAGTGGCTCTAGGTGGAACTCCTTCGTATTCCATTCGTCATATCTGAGGATCTGATACCTTGCTCCTAATGTTTGCTATTCAGGTTGTACAGTTCTTTATCTTACTGTTAGAGAGTAAAGTAGAGTAGAGGATCAGGGTCTACATAGAGATGAGCTAATACGATCTATGTAGTACCTTCAATACTGTATGTAGTAAGTAGAGGTCCGTGATCTTATTGAGTTCTTAAATTCTGTAGGTTGTTGTAGTTTTTTTACAGAACCAATTTAACGTACATAGTGGCTGAATGTAGCTGTTACTTATTATTAAATGTAATGATAGTTGCCATATGATTATGCTCTAGTATTGTATTGAATAGGGTATTTAACTACTTGAAAAAGATAAGGGTGAAGGTCAGAGAATTAAATTAGTAATAACAACGCTCCTTTAAGAACTGAACGTACTTCTGTTATAGTACTTGTAACAATACAAATGAGTTTCAGCTTTGCTACTTTTGAATTTTCTTTCTTGCTTACTTAAAACCTTTCCAGTCTTCTAAGGATGTTTAACTGTAGCTAGGTAGATGGTAGTTAGCCATGAAAGTAAGGCAGATTACTGTAATTATGTATGAGTATCTTAAGAAGTCAAAGTAATTCTTCACTGTAGGGTCCTCTCCTTTAGGACTTAGAACTTTGGTATTTGCATCCATAGTATCCACTAATCTTAACTACCATCCAACTTATTATATACTTTCATTCTTCTTCGTTATATCTCTCATCTGTTTATTACACATTTCCTGTTTTCTAATTCCATGTATTCAGACTTTTATCATGAATATTATTTTTTTCACTTCTAATACAGTATAGACTGCTAATATATTGAGGTGTGTGGTCCTACTCTTTAGGGTTTAGGACTAGCAATTTTTATCAATATATATCTATCAATTGATGGAGCTGTCCAATTCATAAAACTTACTCATTTCTTTTCTGCATCTCTTCTAGTGTTTGGGGAAAGAATTCTGGCAGTTTGGTTTAATATATTGTAACTTATATATTTTGTCAAGAAAGATAAAGTTTCTTTTAATGTCTGGTGCCAAGACAGGGTCATCAAAGTAGGGTTAGAGTTATTCCCCACAAAGAAAAAGTCTTGGCATCTTTTCTCACTTCTATATAATCACACTTGGGGTATTCCTCCTATTTTATCTTTCCATCAACACCTAACAAAAAATATGGCAAGTTACGTCACATTACTCTTTTTTACCTCCTCCTTTACATGGATACTATCCTCATTGTTTTCTGATCTTACATTCTTATGAGGTAAGTGTACACTTCTTTTCCTTTCCTGGCTTTCAATAAAAATAGATGCTATTAGTATTATTTATAGTTAAATCAAATCTGAAGATTAGATCAACATAACTTACAAAACAATAGTAGGAGGTTTGGTACCAGCAATCTTGGAGATTGAAATGAAATTTCTTCCTATCAAGATCTCTTCTACAACTCTGATAGCACGGAATTACTATTGAAATACTGAGAAGAAGACAAACAAGATTGCACAAAGCGAAGAACGAAAGAATATTGCTTTGATTGGAAGCAAGTAAGGAGTGGGCTCTAAAAGGAAGTATTATGGAGAGAAAGATCTAAAGGAAGATATCTTACCATATATAGGTTCATGAAAACTAGAGTATTTTGACTTGACATCTTGGCATTGAGGATTGCCAGCGATACATGTTAGGGATGGTCACTATGTCAGGAGTTAATATGATCACAGTATATTTTATTAGATGATCAGAACAGGCACTATGATGAATTCAGATATCACACTTTGTCGTAAGTGCTTAGCACTTATATAACTATTATCATCACTTCTTGGACGAACAGTATTTAAGGAGTATTAATCTTATAAGAATATTAGATGTATCTGTTAGAAGTAACCGATTCCTATAGCCTAGGAGTACCCTAGGTAGGGTAACATTACCCAAGTTTGAGAATCTTAGTCTCCAACACCCCCGCTCCGGCCCCCTAACAGGGCCCGCGCCTCATCATACACATCAAACTTAGTTGCATCCTGTGACCATTTGTTTACAGAATTGAAGGTGTCAGAATCATACCGGATACATCGCTGCCGTCCATCCAGCGGAACGCTGCTTGCAGGATATATAAGAGGTGACCTCTGACAAGGCCTGAGAAGTGGAAAAAAGTCAATCCGTTAACTACTCTGCGGGTTACTAGGCTTCAAAGATATGACATCGGTGGCATGGGCTGTAAGTAACGGGACGTTTTCACACAACGTCGTGATATGAATATTAGGAGGTTCTGGACAAATAACGAATGCATTCACATCCAACATCCAATAATGAGGAAGTGTCTAGAGCTCCAGGGAGACGCTACCAGAGAAGCCAACGAGATCAAGGAGTGTTGCAACTATGAGATGGGGTTTACCGTGGTTGCGGGGATTATGACCAAGATAACATGAAGGTCCACCCCCTCTACCTAGAACAACCAGGAGTTGCCAACCGAGGAATTATAACAGTATTCAATAGAATTACCTCTGCTCTATCAAGGGAGTATTATTGGAATAAATTACGTCGGTTAGTTGTTGAGTGATTACAACTAGAAGTCATTGACTCCGGCATATATACAAAGGCAACTCCATATCAAGACTGATTATCTTGACAACGGAAAGGACTATTGGAGCCAACATAGTTAGACTTAAGAACTCAGCTACAGGTTAAATGACTCTAAGGATCGGACAATTACTACTGGTGATAAGTATGTCTTCCAGACAGGAAATAGTAATTACCGAAGAGGGTGTAATAGTTTTCTGGGTCTTCCAGAGATCGCACCTTTGGGCAGTACTCGACATGGCGAGTTAAAATCTAAGAGGTACATGTTTTGTATATTAGATAAATGTAGTCTGTGAATACACAGACGCGGAATATAAATATAGAAGTACCTTCCAAGCTTTAGATATCATCAAGCAATGGAGAAGAGACCTTAACAATATAATATTGTTGTTACATCTCTATTGTACTTTCTTGCGCAGTTAGTAGTCATAAACGAAAACAAGTTACTTCCGAGCCTTCCTAGACAAATCTCCGTCTATACGAACGAATCTCTATTGGCCTAGACAACCCTAAATCTATTACCTTTGTCTCCGCCGAACAGTATCCGTTGCTGTTATCATAGAATATGTTAGGTGTAATATGGAGTTCTGAGAAGTTGTTGAGATTACATTCGCAACATTGCAGATTGGTTCTACCACCTTTTGTGATAAGATTTATATTGATAAGATAAGATTGTGGAAATTAAGATGGTAACCTTGAGTACATATATGAATTAAATGACTAGTACCATTATAGCTCATGCAGTACAAGTATTATGTTGCCTGTATCACTGTACTGTGTTAATTTTGTTACTGGTAGTCTATCGTACATAAGTTATCACTTAGTGATACATAGTAGGGAAGAGAAAATATTGGACGTTATTGCATGATGGAAGATGGGATAAAATGTAGAGCTGAGCATGTCTCCATGCAAACTTGAATATAACCTGTCCTGCAGCTCTTAATACTTGGAAATATGGCCTGATAAAAATGGTTGAAGAGTCTATTGTTTATAAATCAAGTAATATATCATATGAATAAGATTCAACATTCATAATATGTTGATCGAATTCTGAGATTGATAGGCAATAAATACTGATACTCTCCCCCATTGTGTCTTGGCTCTTTATTGCTTGTCTTTTTTTTTTTTTTTTTTTTTTTTTTTATATCATATATTCATTGTTTTAAGGTACAAGAACCTGCATGCAGCGCTAGCTATGGCAAAAACAAAACCTGTAAACACGCACATCCCTCCTCCGTCTGAGGCAAAAACCATGAACCCCAAGCCCCTCTTGTATGGAGCCAACCACACATCTCGTCCCGAATCAAGCCCCTCTTACAACCCAGACGAACTAAGCCCCAAGAGAAACCCAAAGCAGGAAAAGCAGGAAGCCCAAGGAAAAATCCCCCCGGAAATGTCACCACAAAAGAAACCAAACTCATACCCACCAAACCATGCCCATAGCACGGCCGGCCCCTGAAAAGCTAACCCTAGATCGGGCCCAAGAGGACCAGGTGCACCGATTCATGGCGCGAGCCCCACCGAGGGGGAAAACTTGATAAGGATGGATCTCGACCGACCGGAGACAGTGCAATACCAATCGGAGGGAGAGGAGTCAGGGCTAGGGCCCCCCAGAGAGAGGTAGCAGTAAGGTGCCAGTTGGGGGAGCAGTAGGGTGCTAGCCGAAGAGGTGGTAGTAGGGTACCAGCCAGGAGGCAGTAAGGTGCCAGCTGGGGGGACAGTAGGGTGCTAGCCAAAGAGGTGGTAGTAGGATACCAGCTGAACGAGCCGAGGGAGGAGGAGGGAGGGGTAGACCCAGATGCCGAAACAACTATCGGAAACGTGTTCGTGTCTTAACTAGGCGGTCTCCATTAATCCCCGGTGCCCACAGTAGACAAAACTACCATAAAGGGCAGAGAAGAGGGGAGAGGCGAAATCGACCGTACCCTGTTGAGAAAACCAACCACCAACCCCCGACCGTGGGACTAACCCGTACCCACCAGCGGGACAAGACCCGGACCCAGCAGAGGGACTGACCCGAACCGATCAGAGGAAAGGAGAAGGAATCGATAGGAATCGCGTACCGCAAACAGCATTCTCAGCCGTCTGTTGAAGGAAAAAAGGAGGACCCCGACCGTGCTGATGCTAAGCGAGGACAAAGCAAAAGCGGGGAAGGAGAGAGACCCAGCGACAAGGACGCCAGGAGGGAGTAAGGAGGGGTCTCATGAGGGTAGACCTCAAGAGAGAAAGCAGGAGAGAAGTTTTACCGTTGCAAAAAGATAAAAGATGATGGCCTAGTCCCCCCCATAGGGGCAGGACCAGATGTGACAAGGGGTGATAATTCCTTGGTGTTGAGATTTCAATCACCGGAGGTGTAGCGGGGACGGTCGTTGTCTTTATTGCTTGTCTCCTCTCTTTCTTGTATATTATTGCATTTCCTTATATTTCATTTATGTTATACCTATAGCTGATGTATTTGTACCTATATAAGCTAGCGTACTGAGATATTTCGTTTGTGTATACCTCATACTAGTATTGTCAATCGGATAAGATTTAATTCCGCTAAACCTTCCAATGGGCTAACTCGGGTCAAGAAAGGGCAAACCCGACCCAGCCCAAGCCCAAAGGATGTTGAGCCCGGTCCAGCCCAGCCCAAGAAAGGAAAGCCTAGGTTAGCCCAATGAACCCAGTGGGCTAGAGAAAACAAGTAAAGGAATTAAATATATAATATTAATAGCATTCGTGTACAATTAGTATCAGAAAAGAGAATGGACAATAGGAAACGTAGAAGACTAAGGCAGAGATAATCCGCAAAGAGAGGAAAGATAGTGAAGGCCCGGGTTTGAGAAGGGTCTAGGTAGGGTTGAATGATTCTAGCTAGGTGGGTGCCAACTTCGTAGACAGTCAGTTCCGCTGGCAGCAGCTCGATTTCTCATCCTCCAAACACTCAGAATCCTGGAGAGCTAACCAGGTTTCCGCCTAGTTTTTCACTATGTGCTCTCAATTGGAACACTGTTGTACTTGGACATTTCACCTAAACGCGAATAGTGATGGTCACAGTCTTCACAAATTCCGTGTGCTTAGATTTCAGCTTCCGTAGTGATCATGACTGGAAGTATCATGAAAATTAGAAGTGGGAGACAGGGTATTCGCTGGGTTTGTCAGGCAACCCGCACTCAGCACCTCCGAACCCGACCCAGCCCCGGCTTGCACTAAGGTGAGCCCAACCCAACGTACCCAGCCCGGCCCAATGAAGGACACGGGCTAACTCAATGAACCCGCAACCCATTGGAGGGCTTGAATTCTGCAGAGAAGGACCCTTTGTGTATTGCAAAACTTGACAATGCCCCACACCTACCCTCCCCGTCTAGAACCTAATTCTGACCTCATGTACTTTCTGGAAGGTTCTCTTTTTTTCCCTTAGCTTGTCTCCTGCTCTCTATATAATCTCTGCCGCTCCCAATTGCTTCCTTCTCTCCTTCTTCCTTTCTTCAACCTCGTCCACAACGACTTCGAACCTTTCCTCCAAGTACATCATCAACGAAACCAAAATCATGCGTCGTCAACGGCAAACCCAAGATCCCGAACAAGCAGTCATTAATAATGCAATGTTGGAGCCTGCTTATCTTGCCCAGTTGGCTGCGGACCCACGTGTAACTAGCTTCACCCTACCTACATATTTCAGTCAGCCACTAATAAGCAACATACTTATAGATTGAAAATTATATCAGCGGTATTCAAAGCTATATTCCCCGAGCTGAGCTTATCGCACAACAGAGAAGACGCGGATTCATTCTTAACCCGTTGTTTGCAGCTGTTGAACCAGGTAATTCTGCTTTGCTGCTTTGCTGCTGAGTTTTCTATACAGTATAGTTGTTGATTTTCATATATTACAATCTATTGTTTTAATAATATACACAACTAACTAACTGGCTCACGTTTTGCAAAATAGCCACTGAGGAGTCAGATAATACCACTGCCCCAAGCAGCCAGCATCAGCTCTCCGCACCACCTTCTACCTGGGTTGCTGTTAACACAATTCCTGGTAGGATATTCTTCCCACCTGTGTTCTGTAAAGTTCAATCCCAATCAGTTTTATATCACGTTAACTTTTGTGATTGAATAGAATTTACAGCTGCTGGTAATAATCTTAATATTGCTGGTCCAAGTACTACGGCTGTTAACCCCAGGCGTACTTTGTCTTCTGGACTGGAAAGTCCAGCTCCACGAGTTCGACGCCGTGGTAACCTTCATCGCACCAGTCGTACAAATATGTCTGCTCAGTTAGCATTAGGTAGACAGCCCACCATTGATAACAAACTGTTAACAAGAACATCAATCTTTATATTTTTTTGTTTCAGCTCTGGAACTGACTAGCTTTAGGAACAGACTCTGATGATGACTCCGATGAGAGAGTGAAGTGCCTAGTAGACCTCACACAAGTCGCCACTATCAGCTCGGAAGGTGTTCCGGACAGCCAAAGTGCTCAGAATACTGGTATTACGATGCCTGCCAGGGATCCAAGTCCGTATGATAATGAAGAGAGTGGAAATGAGTCTGAACTACAAGAAAACATCGCACAACTTGAAGTTCCACAGGAGGAGTCAGATAACGACCAGCTAGGTAGGCATGACAGGAATACTGCATCTGCAGAAGGAGAACCAGACTGCGACATCATGGATATTGACCAAGAGATGCATCATGAAACCTCAGCTGCGGAGGAACTTGGAGTACCAGACCTGGCACAGTTCCAAAGAGATTTACAACATAGGGAAGCCGTCCCAATTGATTTTATGGTGGAGTTACCACGTGTTCAAGCAACTATGGAAGAAGTTCAAAATGCGCAAAGTATGAGCAATGTTGTCAGGCCAACTGGAGACAATGAGGTAACTATCTCAGTCGGAGTAACATCAGAGGGTAGAGCTAACTTGTACTCTATTCAGTCCAATACTATTATTCATACTGTGAGCGACCAAACCTTCCAAGCACACGATTCACTATCAGAGGAAGGAGAAGACAGTCAGGCTCGATGTCTACAGACTTGTAATACGTTGGAGGCGAACCAACGGGGTGATCCCACCACTAGATGTGGTTCTGCAATTCCAGAGACTGCCATTCAGCTGGATAAAACAGTTTCTCCCCAGACTAGCACAGTAAGTAATACCACTGAAACCGTCACCTATTTGAGTATCTCTCTTGGTTAAATGGAAATGCTAATCCATGTCACTGGTCCTGATTTGCACTAGAGATCCTCCACCAATCAGCCAACTGCTACAAGACAAGACCCTCCAAGCCAGGCTCCTGAATTCCACCAGGCACTGAAACAAAATTATGACAGAGGCTTTTATAGAGGCATTGAGCAGACATTATGCCTTTTTACACCCAAGCACAACCCAGCCTTAAGTCCTGAGAAATTGAAGCTCTCAAATCCTGTCGAAGCGGAAAGTCTTTATGACTCACTGATAAAGCCATACAATATTATACGCCTGGCTCGATTTCTCAGCAAGCTCTCAGGAGCTGATGGACCTTTTACCGGTATCGCAACCAACATAACCCTCGATGAGTTGACTTTCAAGCCATTCACACAGGAAGGGTCGATGGAGGTATCAGCTGCAACGAAGCTTGAATCTATGATGAGTGTCTGTCGTAGTGCTACAAGATATGTTGAAAGTCATGACCTTGATGCGGAATTAGAGAAGTTAAAATTATTACTTTCTTATTCCATGATATATCTCACTCTAGAGAATGGGATTGTGCCTTGGCTTCGCTCAGAAAATCCTGAACTCGGAGCGAAGGCCATCAATGGCGCAAAATGGGGCGAATTCCTCAATCGGCTGAATAATCATTCGGATATCTCAATCACAAGGGAACGATTGAACGACATCATCCGTTATGGCAAGGTCATTTGGACTATGGTTGAGTGGATGGGGGTAATTGTTCTTCCAATGTTGGCTGTAATCTCTACACCAACGACCCTCCTAGCAAGAACTCACGGTATTAGGAGTAAACATACCGAGTATGTTAGTTCACTACTCAGCGAAAACCAAACTTGGAATGCGATTTGTCACTCCTGGGGCCCAGTGGCAGTAGAAGTCATGTTTGCTGAATTGTCCGAAAGTTATTCTACTAAAAACCTCTTCTGTATACTCCTCCATGAGCCACTACCCTCCGTGTCATCACCCTATATACACCGCGAGTATCTGAAGGTCTCTGAAGGCTTTCCTCCTGTTCGGCAGATTGGCTACCAAGCCTCTCCTCCAACATTCTCTTTAGCTCAAGCTAGTTCAATTCTGCAAGAGCTGGGGTTGATGCTAAATATATTTCCATTCAACAAGTTTCCTTGCAAGGAAAACCACCAGGAGGAATTAGTTAGATGGCTATTACCGAAGACGGGGCCGAAGGTCCCGTCGAGGATATATTTACTTAGCAGTAAATCAGAAGAGCACGGTATGCTAATGAGCAAAAATCTTTTTTGTGTGTAAATAAGGTAGGGGAAGCGCGGACACTGGTGAATAGCGAGCTGGCTCCTCTGCGGGAGGCGGTATCGCTTTATATCACCGGGTGGTGTTTCGTCTACCTTGATGGAGACTCATCAGCGCGCCGAGAAAGGGAGGGGCACTCAGCTTTCTTCCACGGTGGACAGTCTTTTGGTGGACCCCCTAGGGGTTCACGCGAAACGTACAGTCCCATCCCAACACCCCGACCGAGCCGCAAGAGGGCTGTGGGGCAGCCGTAGCCCCCCACGCTCCTCAAGTGGATTTCGCACCAGGGGTCACCAATAGGAGTTCTTTTCCGCGGTCACCTCCGGGAGGCAATCCACCGTTAAGTTTACCCATACTTTTCGGGTGAAACCAGACTTGTTTGATATTTTCTCGATCCCGAGAAAATATCTATGTGAAGGGAGTTTTTTCACCGCAAGCGAGGTCGCCGACGCACGATAGGTCTTATCGTGCGTTAGCTATTCGCGCGGGAGAAAACATCCTGCGGGCGAACGGGACTTCCGGAGATGCAAGGACAGGGAAAAGTTTTTCGCGTGAGCGAAATACTCTCCCCTGTACTTGCACTGCAAGTTGACAGTGAAAAGTTTTTCGCGTAACGCGAAAAACCACTCCACCTGTTTTCCCTAACAGTCAACTGCGATTTGAGCCGGAGCGACCGGCTCAAACTTGGAAATCTGTCCCGTGGCAAAAGTGCCAGGTGAGAGATCAAAAACATGATTTGTCTTTTTCGAGACGAGAGCATGTTGGACGACAGGTGGTGACCTGTCGGTCACCATCCTTTGTCCGAGATGTTTTACCCCGTAAAACGCCAGATAGCCCAAACCACAGTGAGGCGAACCTATCAATTGATCTGACCCGTAATTCCCCGTCAGCGCTCAACCCCTCACGGGATCATCAAGGGAGTCGGCCGTAGCACGCTTTTCCCTCTACTCCGATCGCTGAGGTATCATCGTGCCCAGAGTAATTACGAGCAACCGACCGACTGGTTCGGGTCAGGGTTAGTGCTAGTGGGTTAGGGTTAGGGGAGGGGTATGGGTATCACTCCGTGGCCCTCCCCTTTCTCTTTGTTCAAACCTGTGGCCTATGCCCAGTCCATGACATCATAGTCATCTAAGCGGCCCTCTTCATCAGAGTTGTCCGAGTCATCCGCAACTTCCACAAGTCCACGTTCGTAGAAATCCTGGAGCGTAATAGCGTTGTAAATGTCAGCGTTGAATTTATTGTTTATTTCTCCAAGGTTTTTATGTCTACGGAGTGATAAACGTATGGAGCGTACCTGTTCGATTGGGGTATCTTCCCTATCTAAACCGGTGTCCATTGCTGAAAATACGTTGCGGAGGTCTATGTGTTGCCATACGTCATTATAAGTGGACTTAAGCCAGAAAGCGTCTCCTCCTGATTCCTCAGGGGCGTCTTCGTACCTTGTACGCCATCTGTTCTTAGCTTCGCATTTGATCCACGTAAATAGTAGACGTCTCGGGTAGCCTCGCTTGAGATAGATGTCTCTTACATATCTAATCTCCTCATCGTACACATTCCGTGTACTACAGAGTCGGGCGATCCGGCTTATCTCCCCGCAAAACGCGGCCCTTTTAACCGTAATAGGGTGGTAGGAGGTAAATGGCAACCTTTCATAGCTGTTCAGTGGCTTGCGATACGGCCGGAACCTGTAATATCCTTGAGCCGCCTCAATCTTGAGGTCGAGAAAGTGGTTAGTTTTCTCTTCCACTGACCAGGTCAGGGAGAGGCCGTCGGCTTTAACGACGGCCAGCTGTTTTAACGCGTCTGCCTTAGTGGGGGCGTTAACCAAGACAAATACATCATCGATGTACCTCTTATAGAGCGGGAAGCGACCCGCGAAGTCATTCTCAAAGTAACTCGTATACAGGTTGGCAACGTCCGGTGCCGATGGAATGCCCATAGCGAGTCCTTTCTTCTGGTGAAAAAGTCTTGTCTTGTAACGAAATACCAGGCAGTTATCCGACCAGTGTGCTAACCTCATAACAAGGCTGCGGAGGTCGAAGAACGTGCCGTCAGGATCTACCGTATGACCCAAAATGGAGTGTGCCTTTTCTTTGGGGATATTGGGGTACATGGCAGTAACATCGCCGGTGCAGATCCAATATCTTTCGGTAGAGGGTATTTTAATGTCTTTTAGTAAGATGGCCAGGTCCCGAGATGACTCAAGGATCCATGGGCTCTTACGGACATAACTTTTGAGCAAAAACGATAACACCTTACTCGCGTTAGCGAGTGGGTATGAGTAACAAGGAACTATCGGCCTAAGGGCCCACGGATCTTTATGAATTTTTGGGATTCCGTGGAAGTGAGGAAAATCCTGTAAACTATCTAGTTGCTTGCACCCCGCAAGTATGAATTTCCTCAGATTACTATGGAGGACGGGGTTACGGTATTTGCCAATTCTGTCTATGGCGTCTTGTAGGACTTGGGGCCTAAGGAAATGACCTCGCCCATCATCAGTAGGGAGTTCGGTAAAATCCTCTTTGCCATAGACGAGCTTGTCCGTTAACTGTTCGTACCATGTACTATCGACTACGGTAGTACCTAAGTTTTTATCAGACTGAAGAACAAGTAAGGAGTTAACTGTTCTCCAGTGCCGAAGGCGAGCAATCCTTTTATCAGTATGAACTTTTTTTGGAGGAGTGCGGGCTGAGTTGGGTATGGCATTGAGCTGGCGAACCAGTTCCGCCTTTCCTCTTTTCAGCATGTCTTCGACCCACTTAGGGGTATCGGGTGGTGAGCTCTTGTCGCCTAAATTAGCGATATGCCAGCGAGCATCATAATCACAGTCAACGTCACCATTGTTTGCGAAAAAGATTTTCCATTTAATCCTGTTACAAAGAGAAAGGAAACCGTTTAACGGAAGAGAAATATCAAACAACGGAGCAAACAGAAACCTATGACCCAACATAAGAAATTCGTCAATATCCCGTGGGATAGAAGTAACGCCCGGACCTAATTTAACATGGTAGTCAGCCCTGATATTTCCGCTAGGAATAGGAATGCGTGACTGTATGATAGAAATTGCGTGGTCTCGGTCTATGTCAAGGATCTGTTTGGGGAGGGAATTAGGTTTACTGACTTTCCAATCGGCTTGCCGAATGAAGTCCTCTATTTCCTCTTTTTGTTCGGGCCCGACCCAGTCTTCGTCTGCGCTCTCTTGCGCTTGGCGATCCGTTGCGCGTTGGCGGATTTTCCGCCGTTTTGTTTGCGCTTCGGGGGTCCCGAGGGGGAACTCTTGGTCTTCTTTGCGGGACTCTTTCCTTTTCCCTAGAATAGAAGTAGCGGTAGGAGTTAGTACTCCACATGACCAGACGGAAGCATTTCCTACCTGACCAGAGTTTTTTGCCTTTTTTGAGGACTTATTTTGTTGCCTCAAGGCGGCACGGACGGCATCCTGGACGGTCTTCTGCAAGTCTGAACCTGCTACTTCAACCTCCATTTTGTTGGCCGCCTCGCGAGCCAGATCTTCCTTGCGTGCTAATTCCTTAGCGGCGCGCGTTTTCTTCAGTCTCATGAAGTCGCAGGCCTTGGCAACCCAAGGGGAGATCAATTCTTTCGTCAGATTATATTCTGACTCGAGCCATTCAGGAGGCTTGATGCCTTCGCCATCCTGAGTGTATTTGCCGTGAGAAGCCTTAGCGGCTTTCCAAACGCTTTCGACCTCATTGAGGACGCGTTTCTCCACGTAGGAGGGCTGGTAACGGGATTCGAGTGTTGAAACCTCGAAATTCTTGAGAGAGACGACTCTCTCAAGGGCATCTACGCGTTGGTCCTTAAACCACTTGCGTTCCCGTACCATTTTTTCCTCGATAACGTTCGAGACTTCCTTGCAGAATTGGACAGATGAAAAGGGATCATGCATGCCCGCGATGAAGTTTGGCCAAGTACCGTTATCTTGGTGGTTGCGGAGGGACGAGAGGAACTTTCCAGCACTAAGATATTTATCGTGAGTTTTCTGGAGTTCTCTGAGGATAAGGGAGATTTTTTCGGCATATCTTGAAGGCATAGCGGAGCAAAGCTCGTTCATGTTATGCGCAACAGAGATTGCTCGAGCGCACGAAGCAACAAGATTCTTGCTACTAGAATCGCGTGCATTGGTAGGGGCAGTTGCGAAAGCAAAGGCTGCCGGGGAGGAGCCGCGAACGGCAGGGTTTGCGGAGGAGGAGGACATATTTGAGAACTGCTGCCGCGCTTAAAGGCAGAGTAAAATAGAGGTAGGTATTCAAGAGCGTGCAGAGAGAAACTATTACCGAAGACGGGGCCGAAGGTCCCGTCGAGGATATATTTACTTAGCAGTAAATCAGAAGAGCACGGTATGCTAATGAGCAAAAATCTTTTTTGTGTGTAAATAAGGTAGGGGAAGCGCGGACACTGGTGAATAGCGAGCTGGCTCCTCTGCGGGAGGCGGTATCGCTTTATATCACCGGGTGGTGTTTCTCTACCTTGATGGAGACTCATCAGCGCGCCGAGAAAGGGAGGGGCACTCACCTTTCTTCCACGGTGGACAGTCTTTTGGTGGACCCCCTGGGGTTCACGCGAAACGTACTATATGTGTGTGCGCCAGGTTAGATCGAAAAAGAAGTTAGAAAAATGAGTGATATTTCATGATTCTCTATATACATGTTCAGATACTGATCCCTGTTTTGGCATTCAGCCTTGTCCTGTGACTGCTCAAACCTTTTCCTACCTTTCTTTTACCTTTGCTTTGCTATCCCATGCAATATTGGGGCATTCGCAGTAACTTTGAATTTATTAATTTGCATGTCAATTGTTACCATGTGAGTGATAATTCATGATTCCCAGAAATGTGACAATGCTCAGCTATCAAATCTTTAGCATTCGGGACCAAACTTTCAGATAAGCCTATTTTGACTGCTTCAAACATCTCCTGAAAATGTCATTCCATTACGTCCAGGTATGGGAGCTGGACTTTCTGCGGTCGGACCAACTAGCCTGATATTTGTTTTCCGTGATGCTCTGATCTCCACCATTTGAGACCAAATTTTCAGATAGGCCTATTCCAACCTCTTCAGATATCCTCTGAAAATCTCAGTCAATTCCGTCAACATACAGACCCTGGACTTTTTGCGGTCGGACTTACCCTATCTGGTTTCGGGACCGCTCAGACCTTCATCATTTGAGATGAAACTTTCAGATAAGCCTCTATAGCCAAACTCAGGGTCAGAAATACTCCATGGTAACACAAAACTCAAAGTGAAAACCACAACAAAAAAAAGTCCAGAAAATTCATTCATGAGTATGTGACAATTTTTTTATACTTTCAAGATATTTGAAATGTTGCAAGTTTAATAAAAAAACACCCATCTTAATTGATTAAGAAATGAAAAAGTTGTTGTAGATTGAAAGTTGTGCCACTGCATCCACACTGTGGCATTGGTTGTTGTGTATTTCTCATACTTTTTATGGTGAAAAATTTAAAAATGTGTGAGAAATTTTTAAAAGAGGTGAATATCTGAGTATGAGGAAAAAAATTTAAAATTTTCTCAGATTAAAAAAATTTAAAATTGTCCCAGATGAAAAATATTTAAAATTTTCTGATTGAAAAAGATTTAAAATTTCTGCAAATAAAAACAATTTTAAAATTTTCCTAGATGAAAAAATAAATTTAAAATTTCCTCAGATAAAAAGTGAAAAATTTAAATTTGCAGTAAGTATTTTTTTTTTTAATATTTTCTTACTTAACTTTTTTTTTTTTTAAGTTTTCCAGTAAGTGAAAAAAATTTTAATTTTTCCTTCTGGAAGCCATACTCCATTATGTAAGCAGCTCTGCATTTAGCAACCTTTTAATCCAATCCCCCTTTTCTTCACATACAATACTGTTCTACCTGTCCCTTCTATTAACTTTATCTTTTATTTTTTCACACTACATCTACAAGTACTTTACTATTTTTATTAAAATCATCATGTCAAACAATCAGAGAGGAAGACCAACAAAGTCTGCTGAGGAGAAAAAAATTATTACCGAAGACGGGGCCGAAGGTCCCGTCGAGGATATATTTACTTAGCAGTAAATCAGAAGGGCACGGTATGCTAATGAGCAAAAATCTTTTTTGTGTGTAAATAAGGTAGGGAAGCGCGGACACTGGTGAATAGCGAGCTGGCTCCTCTGCGGGAGGCGGTATCGCTTTATATCACCGGGTGGTGTTTCGTCTACCTTGATGGAGACTCATCAGCGCGCCGAGAAAGGGAGGGGCACTCAGCTTTCTTCCACGGTGGACAGTCGTTTGGTGGACCCCCTAGGGGTTCACGCGAAACGTACAGTCCCATCCCAACACCCCGACCGAGCCGCAAGAGGGCTGTGGGGCGGCCGTAGCCCCCCACGCACCTCAAGTGGATTTCGCACCAGGGGTCACCAATAGGAGTTCTTTTCCGCGGTCACCTCCGGGAGGCGCTCCACCGTTAAGTTTGCCCATATTTTTCGGGCGAAACCAGACGTGTTTGATATTTTCTCGATCTCGAGAAAATATCTATGTGAAGGGAGTTTTTCACCGCAGACGAGGTCAGCGATCATGCGATGGTTCTTATCGCATGGCGTCTATTCGTGCGGGTGAAAAATCCTGCGGGTAGACGGGACCTCCGGAGATGCAAGGACAGTGAAAAGTTTTTCGCGTAACGCGAAAAACTACTTCACCTGTTTTCCCTAACAGTCAACTGCGATTTGAGCCGGGGCGACCGGCTCAAACTTGGAAATATGTCCCGTGGCAAAAGTGCCAGGTGAGAGATCAAAAACATGACTCGTCTTTTTCGAGACGAGAACATGTTGGACGGTAGGTGGTGACCTTCCGGTCACCTCCTGTGTCCGAGATGTTTTTACCCAGTAAACGCCAGATAGCACAAGCCACAGTGAGGCGAACCTATCAGACGATCTGGCCCGTAATTCCCCGTCAGCGCTCAACCCCTCCAGGTATCATCAGGGAGTCGGCCGTAGCACGCTTTTCCCCTCCTCCTATCGCTGAGGTATCATCGTGCCCAGAGTAATTACGAGTAACTGACCGACTGGTTCGGGTCAGGGTTAGTGCTAGTGGGTTAGGGTTAGGAGTTAAGTAATTGAGTTAGAGACAGGAGAGCAGACACAGAAAAGCAGGTCTAATCTACACAGCCAGCACGACAACACCAGTAGGTATAGCAATATCCTCCACAGGCAAGAAGCAAGTAACGGGAGTACAAGCCTAATACAAACCAGCGAGAGAAACAGCTAGCACCATACCATGAACGGGGCAGTAGTACCAGAGGGGTACCAACTGCATGAGAGCAGCAGCCTGGATACAAGTACATAAGTACGAGTATTTGTAGGTAAATAGATAGAGTCAAGGAATAGCTAAAGATGCATTCCAGTCGATCCATGAACTACACAACCAGTAAGATTGAGATGTGAGATACGAGGCCTCATCACATGGCCAAGTCAAATAAGCAAGAGTACTTTTAGAAGAAAAAGTAGAAAGATAAAGGAAATGCATATCACGAGTAAAGTAGAAGAAAATCAGATGTGATGAAAGTGATAAAGAAGAAGTATAAGAACGGAGTAGAGACGGGATGCATAATAAAGCAGCAGAAAATGATAGAATAAAGAGTAGAAGTAAGAGGAAATATAGTAAAACAACACCGGAAAAGAGAAAGAGAAAGAACAGGAAAGCAGGATAAGAGATACCAGGTAGGATAACTGTTAATGATAGGTGACCGATGAAGAAGGAGAAGTCGAGTAGTGGACGTCGTATATGAAGAATGGATGGTGGATGGTAAGATCAGGTTATAGGAGGAGATTGAGGATTGGGTTTCAGGATATTAGCCATCGAGGTATGCCAGAAGTCGAGAAGGATGCGTGCACGGTCCCATATTCCTTGGTTGAGTAAAAAGTCCATTATGGTGTACTTGATATCGTCACCCAAGATCTGCTGATCCAGAGTATAGAGTGCTTGTTCCTGAACTGTCAAGAGATTTCCAGTGTATGGCATGCATTTGGCATGACCGCGGGTAAAGAGTTCACCACAGAGACACTTGCGGCCCCAACCAAATACTCCCCGTCGCCAGGCAAAGAATCGTTGTTGATCAGTAGCTGGTGCATCAAGTACTCGGTCGCAATCTAGATCGGGAATCCGCTTGCTCAGGGAGGTGATTGCAAGTAACTTGGCTGGTTTTGGTCCAAGTTCAATAATCTGTTGATGCTTTTCCTGTCGCAGTTTGGTGTCTAACTCTGGGCGAACACCAGGTGGTAAGGGAATCAAATTCGGAATTGGTGAAAGTAATGGGATGAAGCAGGAGGGTGGATTGAGAAAGTGGTAGATAAGGTAAGACTGTCGAGGAATCTTCTGGATTCTTGATGATTTCGGATACCACTGATAGTGATGGAGAATTGCTGACAGTGGATTGTGTTGATTCATGGAAAGGAGGTGTAGATAGAAGCGACTAAGGAGGTATTGAGCACGTTGTTGGCAAGGCAGAAGGCCTAAGAGATTGCAGGTGATATGAGGTCTGTTGGCACGACCACCAGCAATCCAGGTAATACATTTAGAATATGTATTCTCAATAACTTTCCAACTCGGAGACCGGCGGTCACGCAGGAAATTAGCGTAGAGCAGGGGTAAGCAATATTCGAGCGCTGGTGACACAATTGACTTAAAGATGTTATATCGAATTCGTGGAGTCCAGGTGTCTGAATGCCAGGTGAGAGCACCAATATGCTTCAATACCTTGGTAGATAACATCTGCGCTTGAGCGTCAAAGTCGATTCCAGTCTCGCCAAATAATACTCCCAGATACTTGTAGGATGTGACTCGTGGAATGGGAAGGTTGTTAAGATAGAGGTCATCCAAGATCCAAGTCTGCTTTCCTTTTCCAGTAAAGAGGTAGCCACATTTGGCGATGTTGAAGGACATGCCATGATTATTAGCCCACTTGTCACAGGTGTTAAGATGACTTTGTACACCACGAGCCGTTGGTGACATTACCACTCCATCGTCGGCGAAGAACAGAGCACTGGGAAGTCTTGCTAAACTGGAGTAGTTGAGGGATACAAGAAGGCTGTTGACAAACCTGTTGAAAAGAATAGGAGAAAGTGGTGATCCTTGCAGGAGGCCAATAGTCCTAGGTTGACGTTGGGATAGGCAACCATTAACAACAACAGAGAAGGACATATCGCGATACATCAGCTGATATATCAGTTGTAATATCAAGGAATTTATTCCTTGCTTGCGTAGTTCAACTTCCAAAAAGGTCCAGCTAACTTTGTCGTATGCGGAGGCAAAGTCAAGAAAGACTACATGGGGTGCCATTCGATCCTCAATCAGGTGATGGAGGGTAAGAGCATTGGTTAATGTCGAGTATCCAGATCGGAATCCTGCTTGGACAGGTGAATAGGTCATATCACCAGACCCACGTACAGAAGGAAGAAGGATTGATTCGAATATCTTTCGGAAGATACAGATCAGACTGATTGGTCGTGTATTGCTAGCAGTATATGGTTTGGCTGGATCTTTACAAAGTGGATAGACAACACTATGGTTCCACCGAGTGGGAGTTGTTCCTGACCTTACACAGGCTAGGTAGAGGGTGCTTAGGACCTGAGGAAATGTGGTATCAAGAAGATGTCGTAGCATTGTAAGTACTATTCCATCCATGCCACAAGAAGTGCTGCTTGACATTTGCTTGATTTGAGCTTGGATTGCATCAGGGGAAAGTTTGGCAAGAAGACCAGATGCTAGGACAATATCGTCATTGGGGACTATGGAGTAAAGTGTATTGTGATCGAAATGTTGATTACTTGCAGAGTCGACTGTGGAAGGTGAACTGCAGGCCAAGAAGTCTACATCATGGAATGCAGATGGCGGCATTTGGTGAGAGACATTTTGGACTTGATTAAAGATGGTATGATAATGATTTGTACATTCTTCCATTGGAGTACAAGTTGCTGAAGAGGCGGTTAAGGGTCGGGTAGCCGCAGTAGTACGTTGTGCACGCCGAAGTAGTTGAATACTTGATGCCATATCTTGGTTACCAGCAATTTTCTTGGCGACCAGATCTGGTTGTTTCCGTGACTCGTTTGGCTGGTAGGTTCCAAGTACAGCTTCAGCAATTGCCTGTAATGAGGAGCATAACAGGTGGTCCAACATGTCAACATTGAAGTTCTCAGAACCTTTATAGGATAAAGAAAGATTATCCATCAGGCACCAGGCTTTTCTAAATTTCGAAGCAGTTTTGGGTTGTCTGAGACGTTGTACATGAAATCGTGTAGGGGTTTCTGGCAATTGCTGTGTCGGTAGATTTGAATTCCTATCAGAAGGAGGGAGGGAAGTAGTGCCAGATTCAGTCAACTGAATACGGAGTAGGTATTGGTGATCGGTTCGAAAGTCGATAGAATGTGTAGATATCAGGTTGAGTTGAATATTATCGCGTAGTCCTTCTCTGGCAAATACATGATCAGGAATTCTATCTACTGTATTATGATTAACAGTATTAGAAAGATGAAACATGTTGTGATCGATAGCCCAAGTTTGAAAGAGAATAGATCGAGGTTGTAATGCAGGAGTAGTATGTTGCAAAGGAGGTGTATCGCACTGGAATCTGGTATTAATATCACCGATGAGGATGTCAACAGGCTCAATTTTGTCCAAATCGGACTGAATATCGGCTAGCTGTAGGGAATATGGTGGGTAGTAGACTCCAGCAAATTGTAGGCGAGGTAGAGAAACAGTGATAGAGTCATGTGAACAAGTAGTTTGCTGTATAATAGAGCGTAGATATGGTTTAACAAGAAGGTAAATACCTCCATGATGGCGGCCTTGTGGTCGTGAAGAGGAGGATAGGTTGCGGCGAATGGTAGAGCTGTGGACAAGAGGATGAGAGAGACGTGTTGCATGATGCTGATACCAATGCTCAGCAATAAAAAGAAAGTCAAAAGATGTTTCGAGAAGGCGTATTGCCTGTTCAAACTTCCTGTTATCCAGGGAGTTTGTGTTGAGATATCCAATGTGATACATTAATCAGAATCGATTAAGACGGGACTTGGCTTGAATACCAATTGTTTCTTAGTCTTGGGAGTTGATGAATTCAACCTATAATATCTGAGTTAAACTGAAGCGTTGTAAGATATAACAGGAGCAAGATATATTACGGTGTAAAATCAGTGGTTAATGAGAGCCGTCTCTTTCGTGATACCAATTTCTGATATGTACTCGTATCAGGTGATGTGAAGTTCGAATTTTGTGACCCTTCATGGCAGGTAGCGTTTACTGTAGGCGGTACAGAAAGGCTGTCGGTAGAAGACTGAGAAATCTGGATACCACGCTTATTCAACTGAGCTTTCAACTGAGTTCCGAGACCTCGATTTTCTGACCAACTTATCACATGCTGACGGGTTGCGTGATTTGTACTAGAAGCTATTGAAGTTGCAAGTCGTTCCACAAAGTTTCTCTTTAGGACTGCCTCCTGTGATTCTGGTAAAGATTCACCTTCCCAGTTAAAAGAACTAGGTGTAAGAGGATCAAATGATCTGTTAACCTTGTACTTGGAATAATTCTCCAACCGGTTTCTTATATGGACTAAGTGGTTGGTATCTACTAGCAATTCAACAATACGACGGTCGATCCAGGAAATGTTTCGTATGTGGCGTAACTGAATTCGAATTGGTCCAGCTTTGAGGAGTTCCTTGACCTCGGCTATTGGTATATGTGGAATACCTTCAACATACAAGGGTGTGGAAGTTGTAACCTGCTTTTTCCATAACGGCTTTCTGGCCACCTGGTCCCCTTCTTTAGTTTTTCCCAAACCTCGTTTATCTAATACCGTGATTAGATTAACTTGTTCATATTATGCAGATAAGGAATTAGTACCTTGTCTTAAGACAGAACTATAGGTTGATTTAGCATTATGCTTGGTTGGTAATGAAGGTAGACTTAGTTCGACTGCTGCTATATCCTCGTTTGGGTTTGGTAAGAGTGGAAGAGAAGTAGAAGTACTACTACCACCATTCATCGTGGTATCGGTTTTGTTGAAAGTTTGTTGGAATGTTGCCGAAGATGTAGTACTATGGTTTGACCTAGGGCAGTTTTCAGAGAGCTGGTATTTCAGTTCCAGAATGTCCTGCCGAGCTTGGTGAAGCTCATTGCAAAGAATAAATATTTCCTCCCATAACTCCTTTGTTGCTTTTTCTTGCTCCTTTTTATCTATATTAAAATATATATATTAGTAAGAGTAAGTTTATATTTTAAATATATTGAAAGTTAGAACAAGAAGGGGAGTTTTGTTCATGGAACAATAAGAAATCGTTTATCGTTAACTAGTGATTGACTTACACTCAATATCAGCACTGATAAAATGTTTCCATTCCATAGAGGAGATCCCGGGATCTGTATTAGACACACCTGGGTCTAAAATCTGATATAAGACAAATATTTAGCTTAGCAGAAAGATCTTGTAGCCAATATATAAAAATATATTGGCTCAAATTTATAACAAGATATAAGTAGAAACATTAACATTTAGGGACATACCGGAATACTATGCCATAACTGTGGAGTTCCAACTCTATGTTTCAAAGTTGGTAAATCCCTGATATTTAGCCTCGAGCTAGGTAGTTGTCTTGGCTCAGGTTGATTTTCTATCAATAATTATCAGTAATGATACTTTACCATTGCGGCAAGATTGTCAACATTATACCCATTAAGTATATAATGGTATATTAATTGAAGGTAGTCAGGAAGGGTAAGTATTATTAAAATGTACGTACCTGAGGCTACAATGGTTGAAGTACTACATAGAGAGCTTTTCTCCATTAAAGTCCTACAGATTTGTAGAAACTCTGTAACACCGATCGACTTTTTACAACCTGGTGTAACACGACAAACAAAGCGCCGATATCTTTTTCCATCCTCATCCTTCTTGCCAGCACAATCCTTGATAAAAGTACCACGTACTATATCACAGGCACCACAACCTGGGCAGGATAATGACTTATTAAAGCGTAAAAGGAGGGATTCTGCCTCTGCACGTTGACCGTTCTCCCTACGGGTATTTTCTTTTGGTACCCGATTCATTTCAGTCAAGATTGTCTCGCTTGTTAGTCGTAAAGTCTGTATAATCTGTACAGCTAATATCAGAATTTCAACATTTACATAATTTAGTACCTGATGCGTAAAAACATAATAAAACTAATTGTGAAAGGTGAAACCCTGGGTTTCACCTTCCACATTATTTAGTTTACTCAGTAAGGTATTAGAAAAAGAATATGAAATACATACCGATTCATATGTTCTCTGCGATGCTCTCCCGTAAAACTACTGGCTACTATAACCAATTATAGCAGATAGACAAGGCACTAATGAAAAAGGAAACTCGATACGGCCCTAGTCTAAAAGCTATAATTAGACAGGCCGGCTTCCGCTAATATATTATGACATCACTAATATTATCTCAAGTTCTATAAGAATGTACCTACCCCGTCCGCAATGTAAATATCTCCTATGCGTCTACTTTCCTCTATAATGATTTACTGCTACGAGTCGCAGTAGTGTTCCAAGACTGTTGCCAAAGTTCTTGATTTCCGGAGTTCCCAGCCTATTTGCTCTCTTGCAACGTGAAGGTAAGTAGTACTTGCTACTGCTAACAGTCCAGTAACGTGTACGCTTAGGTATAGATACGAATCGCAGTTTCTAATTAGCTAACAATTAGTATTAGGATCGTTCTTATAAAATATAAACAGGGAGCCCACAGAGCAGAAGGTGAAACCCCGGGTTTCACGTTTTACCAGCAGATACGAGTACAGCAAAGAAGTTCTTTTGATTTAGTCTTGTAGTATCGGTAAGAGCCACCTGTCTAATCAGTTGACAATTAGTATTGGGATCGTTAATAAAAAGTCTTAACAGTCAGACCACGGAGCAGAAGGTGAAACCCCGGGTTTCACCTATTACCAGCACATACCAGTACGGCAACGAAGTATCTTTGATTTTGACTTCCAGTATCGGTAAGAGCCTCTTTTCTAATCATTTAAAAATTAGTATTAGGATCGTTCATAAAAAGTCTCTATAGTCAGACCACGGAGCACAAGGTGAAACCCCGGGTTTCACCTATTACCAGCACATACCAGTACGGCAACGAAGTATCTTTGATTTTGACTTCCAGTATCGGTAAGAGCCTCTTTTCTAATCATTTAAAAATTAGTATTAGGATCGTTCATAAAAAGTCTCTATAGTCAGATCGTGGAGCAGAAGGTGAAACCCCGGGTTTCACCTATTACCACCACATACGAGTACGGCGACAAAGTACTTTTGATTTGGACTTACATTATCGGTAATAGACGTTTGTTTCTGCTGATACAGTAGGTAATATTTCTCTCCCTTTTTCGTCTTCCTCTCTCAGTACAACCTTGTCTTCATGTTAGCAAATATTTAACCTTCAAATTATCATAAAAAGTATGATGGATTGACACTTACAAATTTGTATCTGCAGATACGATACACACGGACGTGGAATAACACCTGATATTTAGAGAATCAAAAGAAATACACGAGGTCTGGAGGATATCACTGCTTCTTATACAACTTTCTTCCACAGGTCCACACAGGTCCAGGTGCTAATTATACTACTTTAGTATCACTGGTACGTACTATGCTATCTTACTTAAAATAATATAATGATATAAAATACGACGAATTAACGGCCGCAAAATGGACCATAAGACGCTGGAACGAGAAATACAACAAATAAGCAATTCAATGCAACGAATCTCGAAGACGAACGCTGGATGTAGTAGTACCGACTCGCATAATGTTACCAACTCAAGAAGTCGGCGGGATAGTACCTCTCACCAATCTTCATCCGGTAAAACCCACAATGATAGAAGCTCTGTCATACGACGATATTTTCACGGTCTTAACTTGAATGAGGGGAAACGCTTGATGGAATCTATCCAATGCGAGTATCAGGAATTTCTTCATAGCGTTAACAAAATTCAGTGTGGACATAACGCATCTGATGAGGTGGAAGAGTATATTGGTATGTATGACATTAATACTGATAATTCTCGTCGTAGTACTATGGCACCTGTTAATGGAATAATATAATTTAGATGTTGAGATGGTGGATGAGATCGTACCCGAAGAAGAGGAAGACCCCACCGACAGAATACCAGATCGTAAGGAACAGGAATACCAAAAATACAGGATTGACTGGGGCAAGAGGAACTGGGGTCATACATTTGAACTGTTTGACAAATATGAAGGCGATTCCACATTAACTGTTCCAGCCTGGTCTAAGCTACTGGAGTGGTTCTGGAGTACCCTATCTGAGCAACATATGAGCGAGTTACAAGGTGTGTTACAAAGGATTCGAACGATTGAAAGAAGCACAGCACATGCAGCAACATACCGAGCGAATGGAACGGAGCGAACCTTAGAACAACAACAGCTAATACGTGCCTACAATAAGATTATTCGGTTGGAGAACCTGGAAAATCTGACTCTCATCAATAAGAGACTATGGTTGGTAGCTCTCTACGAGAATCATACATCTTACTCGGAAAAGATTCGCGGTAGTGGTAAAACTGTACAGCAGAGACAGCAGCAGGTCAACAAATTCATCTATCAAATCTTCAACCGTGAAATGAAGATTCAAGTCACTATGCAGACCATTAAAAACCACATCAAGGAGGGTCGCCACTGGCATGAAATGCTATTTGGGAAAGAGACCAGGTTGTTTGGATATGGATTACTATTTCTTCTTCCCGTACACGGTTATAAAGATTTAGCACGCAAGACCAGCAATCCTGTCTGGACCTTCCTCCTTCAACAAATCCCACGGATGTCAAGGCGTATTACTGACTTGGCCAAAGCTTTCCATCCAATTATGAAGGCAATTGATAGGCAAGGCAGCACGTCTGTTAGAGTTTCGCTCCTAGGCTATGAGTTAACGGTACCTATTGATCTGGATAATGCAACTGGTGCTGATTTTAAGGCCTGCATTCGAGCATATCCCAATTTGCACATTAAGAATACCTTAAAGACGATACAGACACATGGGAGAGTGAAGGAACCTCAGTCTATTGAAGAGGACCTAGGAATAGCACAAGAAGACCACCAAAAAGGACAGCAAGGATCTGTACTTGTGGCTGTCGAAGACTCAGATGAAACTTCAGAAGGTGAGGAGGAGCCATCAATGTCGGCCGAGAATGTAGAAGAGCCATTATCTTCAACAGAGGATATGGAAGAGCAATCGGAAGAAGATGAGGAAGACGAATCTACTTCGGCGGAAGACGATAAAGACCAATCAACCTCTGCAGAAGGAGATGGGGAGCAATCAACTGCAGGAGAAGAGGAAGAAGAGCACTTGACTGCCAATAAAGGGAAGGAAGTGCAATCATCTAGTGCCACTAGTACAAATGGTACTAATGCACGACTAGCATTGGAAGAGATAGGGATCTCAATTATACTTCAAGATGATGGAAGTGCTAATAATGCTTCCAATAATGAAGCAGTATCTAATATGGTTGATGGAGGAAGTATGGTAAGTTTCCTTCTTCTACTAAACACTCAGAATGTCTTCTTTATATGCGACTATGGAAGAAATATATTCGTTAACTCATACAATAAAACAGGTTCTACAGACAAACCTGGAAGAGGAACAGGTGAACAATAACGAAGGCAATCTACCAATAGCGATCGATGTGGAGAATGAGATGGTTGCAGTAGACCGTGAAGAAAATCAAAATCTGGCGAAGACTGTGAGAGATTTGGATATCGAAGTATTTGCCTCTATCGAAGTAGATGAATCTTTTGCTGCCGACATTCAGGTATGTGAGGGGACAAGTATCAAGATATGTAATTGTAAGACTAACTTTAATTTCACAGCAAATCGAGCAAGCATCAGAGCTTACCGGTGGAAGAGTTTCAGAGAGGCAAATGACCAGGATAGAGGAGACAATACCTGAGATGGCTGAAATCAATGAACCATCCTGGGATGACCTTGTAGAAGATATGGTGGAAAATGATGAGGATATCATGCAAGATTTATAACTTGAGTTAAGAATACGAGACAAGGTAAGAGTTTGTTAAAATTCATATACCCTCTATCTACTCTTTGTCTATGAGCCAACGTATAATACTAAGTCAAATGAGTAAGAAGCCGTAGATAGAGGAGGAAGAAGCGAGTGAATCAGCTACAGGACGATTTGTCAGAAAATACCGACTCTATGCCTGCATCACCAATACCAGCAAGGAGCTCGACTGTAGTTGAAGGGAGCAAGAAACCGACAACAATAGAAGTACAATCATTACAGCCAATTGTACAACATAGCCATCAGGAACAAATCTCAAGTACCAGAAATACTGGGACTGAGGAATTGATGGAAGATGGTGTCATGGAAAGTTCTCCTGTATCTTCAACAATGTCAGCTACTTCCGAAACTAATCAGATTGCTTTAGTACCCACATCATAATTGCTTATATGCCAACGATAGAGTTCTGTCTTACATTAAGAATTTGTACCTCAAGTGGCTATGTGGTTCTAATATTGTATATTTCTTTCTATCCTGCTTTACCAAGTTACTTCTTTCTTTCAAGTTTACCACTTTCCTTATCATGTCTGATATAAAAGTCACTTTACTGCTGTCGCTCCTTACATACTACTCATATTAACCTCTTACAATTCCTTTATTCTACTGTTCCTTACTGGTTATTCATATTTCCTCTGATAGTTAACTTTATTTACTGCGTCCAATTCATCATTCATCTTCATATTAATCAAATTTGTCTTTTGTATGAAAATATTTATCAATTAAAAGTAGGTAAACCTCATAGTTAAGTAGTAGATTTCGTAAATTGGAGAAAACTTTCCAATAAGTATATTAAGAAAGGTGAACAGAAATAAATACTGAAGTAATACATTTAATTTAACTCTTACAGGTACCTTCCCCTATTAAGCATCAGTAACTGTGCTGGAAATGTAGCCTCCATAGAATCCGGAGAGACTTAAATTCATCTTTAAGTCACACTATTTTCTTACTTTCTCTGCTCAACATGAAATCATGTAGAATGTAGTTAAAGAAACTTAGCAGTCTATATATGAGGAGGAGGAAATTGGGCCAGAATATCAACTTCATACAAATCCACAATCATATACGAGATATTGAAAACACCCGCAAAGACCATAGGGCGAGAAGGCTAGTCATTACCTATTTGGCTTGAAGTGGAAATAGTGGCTGAATTTCCGCTTCAAGCCACACTCTATTTGTTATAAAGAAGGATAAAACTGCGCACATACTTATAAGAAGGTCTGTCACTGAGGTGGCTTGAAGCGGAAATAGTGGCTGAATTTCCGCTCCAAGCCACGCTCTATTTGTTATAAAGAAGGATAAAACTGCGCACATACTTATAAGAAGGTCTGTCACTGAGGTGGCTTGAAGCGGAAATAGTGGCTGAATTTCCGCTTCAAGCCACACTCTATTTGTTATAAAGAAGGATAAAACTGCGCACATACTTATAAGAAGGTCTGTCACTGAGGTGGCTTGAAGCGGAAATAGTGGCTGAATTTCCGCTTCAAGCCACACTCTATTTGTTATAAAGAAGGATAAAACTGCGCACATACTTATAAGAAGGTCTGTCACTGAGGTGGCTTGAAGCGGAAATAGTGGCTGAATTTCCGCTCCAAGCCACGCTCTATTTGTTGTAAAGAAGGATAAAACTGCAGACACTCTGGTATACATGTGTCTCAACTAAGGTGACTTGAAGTAGATTTTGTGGCTGGTTTTCCTCTACTAGCTACTCCATAGTTTTGAGAAAATATCAATCTCCTCTAGGTTTCGTGAAAAGATTCACTACAACCGGTGTTGTTCGCATATCTACTGGTGGAGAGAAGAGCCGGATTTTCAATTGCAACTTTATTTACCATAATGTGTAGGACTGCATTAAAGTACATCAGAGCCGTTCAAAACCGTAACAATCAACCTCCAATGTCTCATCAACCTCTAGAGTAACCACATAGGCCTCATGAATGCAAGCCGTAATCACCACTTCGTCAGACGGAATTCCCCTCTCTAATGGATGCTCATTAAAGAACCGGCCACCAGTAATAACTGTATGACTGAAATGCAAGTAGCGGAAGAAGAACTGATTGCGTAAAAGTCCAACGTCATTACCTACAACTCCAATTGCCATTATGTTGACTCTCCATTGATCCAATATGGGCCTCTGTCCTAATTGCTAAATAAGTATTAGTAAACAAGGACTAAATCATATAAGAGTAAAGTACTTACCATACGTATCTCCTCCGCTTGCCTCTTGCACAATTCTGGAGGCTCAGTCAAATACAGTGTTGCAGTACGTGTACGGAAAGATAAAGCCAGAGGAAACACCTTGGGAGACAAGATGATCGGCAGAACAACATTTTCATAAAGGATATTCATCCTTCGGCCACCCAAGAGTGGTGTGAGAATTGCTACCGGATCACATCCTGGAGGTGCATTAAGAAAATCCTGTGCTTGAGATGGGGATAACATCGCAAATCCAGGCAATGCACACTTGTTCCAGATTTTGCTCAAAATATCTATCAAACGGTCCTCGATATTATTAGGAGGTAGGAGTGTAGCAAACAATGACAGCGGGTATACCGCATCTTTGCTATTTGGTACAGTACTATCACACGAAATCGTGATAAGCTTGCTCTCATCTTGGTTCAATAGCCACTCAACAAGACGAATACGCGACATGGATCTATCATCCTTTAGGTAGGGATTCTCCGCGAAGAGGGGAACAGTAACCGATATATTGTCCAGTACACCTTCGGCCAGTGCATTATTCAGAGTTGGAGGACGTTGACGAGAACAAACTTCACGGATTGGTGGAATTTGGTTATGCATCTGCATATACTCCTGAAATATTACTCCTGTAGTAAGTGCTGAGCGTGGTTGTACAGCAAAATAGGTGATCAATTCAGTCATCGAATAGTATCGATCTGACTTGGTAAAAAGCAACTCGGCCGCAATGGAAGACCAGGCATTGCAGATAGCCATCCACAATAAGCATGAGGAAAGACGTGATCCAAGAACAGGAATATGGTTACTTTGTAATCCAAAGTTGCGAATAAGAACTGTGACTCCTGGACCGGCTACCGCAAGCATAGGGAGTACAATTATACCCATAGCCTTCGCGATCGACCACAAAACCTTTCCATAATGGACATTATCTCTGAGCTCTTTCATCTCGACCTCAACCTTGGTGGTAGCAAAGAGACGTTCGCGGAAAACCTTATACTTCTCACTATCCACCGTACGTTGTCCCTTACTTGGACTTTTTGCCTTAATTGCTGGTACAATACCATACTCAAGAGTGAAGTAGAGCATAAGGTAAGACAGCATCAATTTCAGCTTAGCCTGTTCAGCTGGTAACAGTGTTCCTGCTAGGTATAAATGCGCACGGCCTGAGGCATGGAGCAAGACCTCCAAGGTTGCTTCCTTGGAACTAGTATCGCCACATTGCCAATCAAACTTGAGTGACTCGAATGGCATCTCCGATGATTTGACCCTTTGTTTGCTGGACAGAACTGAAAGTAATTGCGCCAGCTGGATGATGTGATGAGCATCAAGGAGGGAAAAAAACAAATTATTAATGGTATCCGGATTATTGATAGCAATCGCATCACGAACTGGGTTATCGTTGCTGCTGTAGACGTAAGGATACCGTTCAATCTCTTTGTACTCGCCTTTAGTATATCGATCAAGTAAGTGCTGGCGATTTTGGGATATCTGATTGTTAACTGTGGCACCTCCATTGACGGTAAGTTCCTATATGATACGATTGATTAGTGTTATTTCTCAAGACCCAAGACAGGTGTCCCCTCAAGTGATGGGTACTACTAGAAGTGACGAACACTTGTCGTAATTTCTGGACTGACTAATCCCGCTTGAACCAGTTAGTATAGTCCTCCTACATATTAAAGAGTTTGAATTATTTAGTAGCAAACTGCATGATGGCACGTACCACTATCAGACTGTGTGACAGAATCCTGGTTGCTATGAATTTGAACGCCCGACTTAATAGATTCCTTCCTTGACTTCCGTATGTCCTGTCTCGTACTAGATTTTCGCTCTAAAAAGAGAGAAATTATCAGCTGTTAGGTTCCTTGACAGATATAGCAACAAAAGTTGAATAATCATCAGTTGCAGAAAGGTTATGAGTGAATACTTACTACGCTGCGTAGGCGCTGGCTTGGGAGATAGAATGATACCGGAATCATTGAAAACCGAAGGAGAGAGGGAGCCTATCGGTGTTGAAACAGTAATAGCAGAAGACAACAAGGATTCAATATCGCTATCAACTCCACCTTGTTCTATATTTTTTAGCCGTCAGCTGTATAATAATACTAAAGAGATCACGGGTCATTGTTATTCAGCGTAGATGAACAAACTAACCGTTATTCTCTGCACCTTTGTTCATTACTTTGTCCTCGGACATCTTGGTAACTTCTGTGTCCCTAGATACTAGTGTAGAAGTTAGTAACTTTTTGAAATTCAATATTGGCAGCTATAAAGATATCCGATAGAGTAAAAAAGTAATCTGGTTTAAAAATAACGTACCAAGTGGAGTGGAAATTTGAGTTGCAGGTGTGGATTTCAATTTAGTAAGAAAAGAGGCACGCTTTTCATCGGACCAATGAATGAGGATTTTGAAAATCATTTCAGATGTCTATTTAGTACCTCTATTAGTATTATTGTCATAGGAAAAGGTTGATATAATTACCAAGGGATCGTTGGCGAATCGTTCCAGATCAGGATGTTGAACTAAACCCATAATGAGTTCCTGAACCGTGTAGGCAGGATTCTATGTGATTTATCTGTTAGCAATCTCCCCGAAAATGGCTTTTGCGGTAAGACAGTATACATGTACAGTTACTCAAAAGTGTATAGCCAAACTCATACAAGGAAAATGAAGTCAGACAATTAAAGAGAGACAAACGATTCGAATTCTTAGAAGTATTGTAAACTTACCATGGTAAAGGTGCCAGATGTAGTATATTGCTTGAATTGTGGAAAAGGAAAGCGGGAGGAATGTGATGAGGAACAAGTTGAGAAAGGAAGGGAGGAAGGAGAGGAGACCGAGGTGCAATATATAGGCGAGGCAATAGCCGAAAAATTGCCGAAATTATAGGGCATTTTACGCGGTTTAACGGTAGGGTTGGGCCCAAAGGACATTAGAGGTTGCAGAAAGGCGCCAGAAATGGGAGAAGTCTGTACCCCACTGCCTGTTACAAAGATAATGTAAAGAAAGAGCTAAAAAAGAAATCTATATGGGGCCGGTTACAAAGATCGTATAAGGGGATGGCTAGAAAATAAATCTGTAGACTGCCTGGTACAGTTGAGTGTGCTGGTGAAATCTATGAGATCTAGCCCCTGCCAGGTATAGAGATCATGTAAGCAAAGAGTTAAGAAAGAAATGTCTACCTGGCCTACTATACCTATTATGTAAGGAAAGAGTCAAGAAGCTAATCTGTACCCAGCCAGGTACAGTTGAGTATGAGACAAGAAAAGAGGAATTCTATGCCTAGCCGGGTACAAATACTTTGTATGGAACGAGTGAAGAAATACATTCATATACGGCAGAGTACTGTTGAGTATCTTTGTTAGAACTATGAGATGTCTCCCCAGGCAGGTACGGATATCGTATAAGGAACGAGTTAAGAAATATATCTGTAGCCGGCCATGTACTGTTATGTTTGACAATGGAACATAGGAGATCTATTCTCCATATTCTCGAAAGGGCAGTCAATGCGTCCTAGGCCAGTATCAGGAAAGACAATATTGCGTTGTACCATCCAGTCATGAGCTAAACTTGCCGGAAAAATATGATTGAAGGACAAGGAAGAACGACATTGGAAATTATCCCGTTCAGTCATTTGCAGAGTTTGCCTGACAAGAAATAATATATGTGTGTGCGCCAGGTTAGGGTTAGGGTGCTCACTATGCTCAGCGTGGGCGTAGTATGAGCGTGAGATCTATGTTGATCTCGGAAGAGGTGAAGGAGGGGAAAAGTCTGTTTGGTGAGAGGAAAGGGCGCAGACCGTGAGTTTGTCGTAAAAACGGGTACTCGATAGCCGGTTTCGTCTCGTATGGTGAGACTCTTCAGTGCGCTCGGGGAGCGGGGGATATATACTAATTATCCCCGGAGTTTTAAGAAACCCCGGAGCGACCGAAGAGTCGTTCGTATCGGGGGGTCGTAGCGCGAAGTGGTGTGCTGACGACAGGAGGGTGTGCGGTCGGTGACGAAAAAATACCTATTTTTGTCGGATGACTGCGTCGGCGACCTCGTATTCTAAGCGAGGTGCATGACGCAGTCATGCTGACCGCAGAGATAAGCCGGAACCGGACGGATAACCGAAAGGGGAAATGTAACATCCGCATATGCGCGGAGAAAATTTCTTCCTTGTCGCTTACTGCATGTGCATGTGCATCATGCACGTACATGGGGCTCATGCATGTACGCCGATCGGTGTGTACCGGAATTAGCCAAACTATACCAGATCGGGAGCTCTTACCTATATGGGAAATATTTCCTATTACGGAAAATTACCCGATTTAGGAAAACTTCCTATTATGGAAAGTTTCCTATTTCGGAAAGAGGGTACGACCTTCCTATTATGGAAGGTAGTACCAAGCCACAGTACCAGCCTCTCACGTGACGCCACATCACGTGCCCATCAGCCACAGTGCCATAACGCCACATCACGTGACTGCGCCACGACGCCAAAGCACGTGACTTACGCCACACGCCACAACGCCACAGCGCCACATCACGTGACTGCGCCACAGCCGCCACACGCCACTGCCACACTTCTATGAACAAACTCAGGGTCAGAAATTCCCAATGGTAACACAAGATGTTGTAGCAACACCACACCAAAATGAAATCAAGAAATATTAATTTTTAGCTTTAGAACTTTTTTTTTATATAATTAAGATCAGCTTGAGTCAAATAATTGAAATAACTTTATCCCATTTTAATTAATTGAAAATTGAAAAAGTTGTTGTGGATTGAAAATTGTGCCACCTCCTTGTTGTTGTGGCTAAAATGTATTGTACATCTCATACTTTTTACAGTGAAAAAAAAATATTTCCTAGCAAATGTTACAATTAAGTGTACATCTCAGTATGAGAACAGCCACCACACTTTTTTTTTTACATTTTTTACTTTCCAATTTCTTACAGTACTCCATACTTAAAAATTAACCATTCCAGTTTTACAAAATACAATATTGAAAAACACTAGTAATTATTATATGATAGTAAAAAAGAGTATGTTGAGAAAAATGTATATGATAATGAAAATAGGTTAGAGAGTAAAATTAGTTATAATAAGAAAGTTTGATATGATGGTAGCAATGTATAGGATAGGAAAAATATGTGTAGTAATGAAAATGTATAAAATAGTAAAAATATGTATATGGACAGAAATGTAAGTAATGTTGAAAATGTGATCAATAGTAATAATGTATATAGGAAGAAAAAGGTTAGAGATTTGAAAAATGTAAGTCATAGTAAAATATGCTTATGGTGATATAGTAGAAGGGAATTCAAAGTAAATCTTTTTCAAAGTGGAGAATCATAGTTGTTTTAGCTACTATGCTTGTTTTTAAGGTTTGTAGTAGATTTGTGTAGAAAAAGGTTAAGGACTAGCTTAGTAACAAATGTAGGAGGCCATAAGAAAGTAAAGAAGGAAAGAAGTTTGACTCGAAGCTTAGGTATTAGCCTGTAATTAAGTATATGATTTTTTAACTTGACAAATCAAGCATGTTTTGAGCATGATATAGATTGAAAAGTGTAATATTAAGGATATTTTTTTACTTAACTAAATATAAAGGTTTATTTCACCAAAAGGTAAGTTCTGTTTAGCTTACACATTATAGATGTATCAATTGAATATATGATGACAGTCCAGCTCATTTAACCTATGATGATACGTGAGAATCAATTTCAAGGGGGTAAAAATTCCTATCTTAGTGAACTTAGTATATTGAATAAGATCATTTCTGTAAAACTGCAGCATTGTAGAGGGAATAAAGAAAGACACTACAACTGAATACACAATAATAGTGCTACTCTAGTAACATCTCTTGATACCTGGTGTTTGATTTGAAAAGTGTAATTCTTTCCATCATGGTAAATTCTCTTTATTTGCTAGTAATTTTACCTGTAAAATCTAGACCAAGTACTCAAGTATTACTATCCAGAAGCTGCAACTTTAAATTAGAGATCACCAACAGTCTAGGATCATCTGGCCACAATCTAGGCACAATTAAGAAATTTTGAAAAATGTGACGTTGCAAGCAGTTTGGTACATAAGATAGGATATAGGTTCGTTTCAACAAAACACCGGTTTTTTAAATCCTATATTTCACAGATGCAAGAAGTGAATATATAATAATAGTGTTATTCTAACAACCTCTAGTGATACCTGCAGTTCAATTTAAAGAGGGTAAAAATTATTCTGTTGGTAAATTCTCTTTAGGTACAAGTAATCATTAAGGTAAAAACTAGGATTAGAGCTCCTGTATTCCTAATCAGAAGCTGCAATATTAAATATAAGATCAAGTTAGGGTTAGCTGAGCGAGCGAAGCGAGCGAGGCGGTCTCTTGCTGGGCGGACAGCGGTGCTGATGGGAAGAGGACGTGAGAGTTGTAGTGGTGGAGAAACAAAGTGTCGACAATAATCAAAAAAGATTGATCGTTTGTTTCGTTGACCTATTACCGAAGACGGGGCCGAAGGTCCCGTCGAGCATATATTTACTTAGCAGTAAATCAGAAGAGCACGGTATGCTAATGAGCAAAAATCTTTTTTGTGTGTAAATAAGGTAGGGGAAGCGCGGACACTGGTGAATAGCGAGCTGGCTCCTCTGCGGGAGGCGGTATCGCTTTATATCACCGGGTGGTGTTTCGTCTACCTTGATGGAGACTCATCAGCGCGCCGAGAAAGGGAGGGGCACTCACCTTTCTTCCACGGTTGACAGTCTTTTGGTGGACCCCCAAGGGGTTCACGCGAAGCGTACAGTCCCATCCCAACACCCCGACCGAGCCGCAAGAGGGCTGTGGGGCTTAGGGTTAGGAGTTAAGTAGATTGGTTAGAGACAGGAGAGTAGGCACAGAAGAACAAGTCTAATCTACACAGCCAGCATGAAAGCACCAGTAGGTACAGCTATATCAACCACAGCAATGACGGAAGTAACAAGAGTACAAGCATAAGATAAGCCATAGAGAGATAGGAGATACGATACCAGAAGCGGTGCAGTAGTACCAAAGGGGTACCAACTGCAAGCGAGTAGCAATCCATATACCAGTATAAAAGTACTAGCAGTTAAGAGTTGAAAGAGGCGCTAAAGGAGTAATTCAAGATGTACTCCAGTCCATCTGTAAACCGCTCAACCGGGATGCTTGAGATGTGGGATATAAGGCCTCACCACATGGCCAAGTCAAATAAGAATGAGAACTTTTAGAAGAAAATGTAGTATGATAAAGGAAATGCATATTGCAAGTAAGGCAGAAGAAAATGATAAGTGATGAAAGTGATAAAGAACTCTATGAACAAACTCAGGGTCAGAAATTCCCAATGGTAACACAAGATGTTGTAGCAACACCACACCAAAATGAAATCAAGAAATATTAATTTTTAGCTTTAGAATTTTTTTTTATATAATTAAGATCAGCTTGATTCAAATAATTGAAATAACTTTATCCCATTTTAATTAATTGAAAATTGAAAAAGTTGTTGTGGATTGAAAATTGTGCCACCTCCTTGTTGTTGTGGCTAAAATGTATTGTACATCTCATACTTTTTACAGTGAAAAAAAAATATTTCCTAGCAAATGTTACAATTAAGTGTACATCTCAGCATGAGAACAGCCACCACACTTTTTTTTTTACATTTTTTACTTTCCAATTTCTTACAGTACTCCATACTTAAAAATTAGCCATTCCAGTTTTATAAAATACAATATTGAAAAAGACTAGTAATTATTAGATGATAGTAAAAAAGATTGTGTTGAGAAAAATGTATATGATAATGAAAATAGGTTAGAGAGTAAAATTAGTTATAATAAGAAAGTTTTATATGATAGTAGCAATGTATAGGATAGGAAAAATATGTGTAGTAATGAAAATGTATAAAATAGTAAAAATATGTATATGGACAGAAATGTAAGTAATGTTGAAAATGTGGTCAATAGTAATAATGTATATAGAAAGAAAAAGGTTAGAGATTTGAAAAATGTAAGTAATAGTAAAATATGCTTATGGTGATGTAGTAGAAGGGAATTGATAAGTAAATCTTTTTCAAAGAGGAGAATCATGGTTGTTTTAGCTACTATGCTTGTTTTTAAGGTTTGTAGTAGATTTGTATAGAAAAAGGTTAAGGACTAGCTTAGTAACAAAAGTAGGAGGCTATAAGAAAGTAAAGAAGCAAAGAAGTTTGACTCGAAGTTTAGATATTAGCCAGTAATTAAGTATATGATTTTTTAACTTGGCAAATCAAGCATGTTTTGAGCATGATGTAGATTGAAAAGTGTAATATTAAGGATATTTTTGTACTTAACTAAATATAAAAGTTTATTTCACCAAAAGGTAAGTTCTGTTTAGCCTACACATTATAGATGTATCAATTGAATATATGATGACAGTCCAGCTCTTTTAACCTATGATGATAGGTGAGAATCAATTTCAAGTGGGTAAAAATTCCTATCTTAGTGAACTTAGTATATTGAATAAGATCATTTCTGTAAAACTGCAGCATTGTAGAGGGAATAAAAGAAAGATACTACAACTGAATACACAATAATAGTGCTACTCTAGTAACATCTCTTGATACCTGGTGATTGATTTGAAAAGTTGAATTCTTTGCATCATGGTAAATTCTCTTTATTTGCTAGTAATTTTACCTGTAAAATCTAGAACAACTACTCAAGTATTACTATTCAGAAGCTGCAACTTTAAATTAGAGATCACCACCAGTCTAGGATCATCTGGCCACAATCTAGGCTCAATTAAGAAATGTGGAAAAATGTGACGTTGCAAGCAGTTTTGTACATAAGATAGGATATAAGTTCGTTTCAACAAAACAACAGCTTTTCAAATCCTATATTTCACAGATGCAAGAAGTGAATATATAATAATAGTCTTATTCTAACAACCTCTGGTGATACCTGCGGTTCAATTTAAAGAGGGTAAAAATTATTCTGTTGGTAAATTCTCTTTAGGTACAAGTAATCTTTAAGGTAAAAACTAGGATTAGAACTCCTGTATTCCTAATCAGAAGCTGCAATAGTAAATATGAGATCAAGACTAGTCTCGTAACATCTAGTAACTGTTTAAGCTCAATTAGGAAAGGTTAAAAAATATAAAGTTGCGCAGATTTTTGTACTTAAGGTTAAGCGATTATATGTCTTGTATAAAAGTTGATCTCAGTCTCACGTGGATAATAAAGATGCCACAATTGAATACATAATAATAGTCCCATTCTAATCACCTATTTTATGAGCTAAGGTTCAATTTGAAGAGTGTAAAAAGGTCTATATTTGTGATTTCACTAGATTAACTAGTAGTTTTTCACGTAGAATGGAGTACTACTCCTGCAGTATGAAGGTCAAGAACCTAGAATTTTAAATATAAGATCAAGACTTGTCCAGTATTATCAGGTAAGAGTATAAGCTCAATTAGGAAAGGTTGAAAAATGTGAAGTTGCGCACATTTTTGTACTCCTGGTAGTACTATTATTTGATTTCTGTAAAAGTAGATTTCATTCTAACCTGCATAATACAGATGCCACAATTGAATAGATACTTATAGTCCACTTCTAGTAACTTCTTTCATAAGCTAAGGTTCAATTTGAAGTACATAAAAACTTCTATATTCATGACTTCACTACATTTACTAGTAGTTTTTTCAGTAAAATTAAGTACTACTCTTATAGTATTAAGATCTAAAACCTAAAGTTTCAAATAGCAGATTAAGACTCGTGTATTATCATCTGGTAAGAGTCTAAGCTCAATTAGGAAAGGTTGAAAAATGCGAAGTTATGCACATTTTTGTACTTAAGGTAGTACTATTATTTGATTTCTGTAAAAGTTGATCTCAGTCTTACCAGCGTAATACAAATGCCATAATTGAATATTTAATAATAGTCCCCTTCTAGTAACCCCTTTCATGAGCTAAGGTTCATTTTGAACTGTGTAAGATCTTCTATATTTATGACTTCACTACGTTAATAAGTATTGTTTCAGTTAAAAATTGAGCACTACTCCTGTGGTATGAAGATGTAGAACCTAAAGCTTTAAATATAAAATCCAGACTAGATCTACTAACATCTGGTAAAAGTCTAAGCTCAATTAGGAAAGGTTGAAAAATGCAAAGTTGCGCACATTTTTGGACTTAAGGTAGTATCGTTATTTGTTTTCTGTAAAAGTTGATATTAGTCTAACCTCCATAATACAGATGCCAAAATTGAATATATAATAATAGTGCCCTTCTAGTAACCTCTTTCATGAGCTAAGATTCAATTTGAATGGCATAAAACTTTGTATATTCTTGAATTCTTTACATGTACTAGTAGTCTATCCTGTAAATCTACGTAAAGCTCGAGTAGTATTAAGATCTAGAATCTAAAATTTGGAATATAAGATCAAGACTGATCTGGTAACATCTCGCAAGAGTCTAAGCTTAATTGGGAAAAGTTGAAAAAATGCGAAGTTGCACACATTTTTTTACTTAAGGTAGTGGTATTATTTGTTTTCTGTAAAAGTTGATCTCCATCAAACCTGTATAATACAGATGCCATGATTGAATATATAATAATAATACCCTTCTAGTAACCTCTTTTGTTAGCTAAGGTTTAATTTGTAGGGGGTAAAACCATTAATGTTCTAAAATCCTTTACGTTTACTAGTAGTATTTCCTGTAAAATTGAGTACTACTCCTGTAGTATTAACATCTAGAACCTAAAGTTTTAAGTATAAGATCAAGACTAGTCTAGTAACATCTGGTAAGAGTCTAAGCTCAATTAGGAAAGATTCAAAATGCGAAGTTGTGCACATTTTTGTACTTAAGGGAATACTATTCTTTGTTTTCTGTACAAGTTGCTCGCAATCTAATGTGCATAAAAACATGCCAGAATTGAATATATAATAATAATCACCTTCTAGTAACCTCTTTTGTAAGCTATGATTCAATTTCAACTGCATCAGAATTTCTATATTCTAGACTTCTTTACATTTACTAGTAGTTTTTCCTGTAAAATTAAGTACTACTCTTGTAGTATTAAGATCTAGCACCTAAATCTTCAAATATAAGATTTAGACTAGTCTGGTAACATCTGGAAAGAGTCTAAGCTCAAGCAGGAAAGGTTGAAAAATGCGAAGTTGCACACATTTTGAACTTAAGGTAGTACTATTATTTGTTTTTTGTAAAACTTGAGCTTTGTCTAACCTGCATAATACAGATATCACAATTGAATATAGAATGATAGTACCCATGTAGTAACCTCTTTTGGTAGCTAAGGTTCAATTTTAAGTTAGTAAAAATTTCTATATCTTGAATTCTTTGCATTTACTTGTAGTTTTTCCTGTAAAATTGAGTACTACTTTTGTAGTATTAAGATCTAGAACCTAAAACTTTAATATAATTCCAAGACTAGTCTGGTAACATGTGGTAAGAGTCAAAGCTCAATTAGGAAAGGTTAAAAATACGAAGTTGCGCACATTTTCTTTCCTAAATTAGTGCTATTCTTTTTTTCTGCAATAGTTGATCTCCGTCTCTCTTGCTAATAGTGACACGCTCAATTGAATATATACTATAATCTGCTTCTAGTAACCTCATCTCTTAGCTAAGATTCCTTTGAACTGTAAAAAGATTTCTATATTTTTGAGAGAGATAGTCAAGAATATCACCAATTCTTTTGCAGTTCAAAGTGAACATTAGTCAAGGGAAGAGGTAGTAGAAGGAGACTATTATTATCAGATTCAATTGTATGGCATGGTATTGCCAGGTTGAGATAAGAGAACAAATCTGTACAGAAACCAAATTCATTGTACTAGCTTAAGGATAAAAATGTGCACAACTTCGCATTTTTCAACCTTTCTTAATTGAGCTAGAATCTTGCTAGATGTTTGTTACTAGGTAGTTTTGATCTTTTATATTGAAAAATTTTAGGTTCTAGATCAAAAAACTACAAGAAGTAGTACTTAATTTTACAGGAAAAAAAAAACTAATAGTAAATGTAAAGAAGTCAAGAATAT
>VBSK01000300.1:0-15947 GCA_006112555.1 Tuber indicum
TGGATATTCCTCCTATAGGAGTTCGAGGCGACTGTGACTGCGAAGTCATCAACATAGAGAGGATTAGGCCATGTGGGACTGGAAAGTGGAGCGAGGACAGGTCGATGACGAAGAGTAGTGCGAGATGGGGACCCTTGAGGGGTGCCTACTTGCACTGGTTTGAAAATCTTTGGGGAGCCTTGAAAAAGGAGCCTGCACTGCCGTGCCGTAAGGAAATAGCGTACCCAGGAGCAGAGTATGGGGGCACTCCCTTTGAGTGGAGCATGTGAAAGAGGTCGTTGGGGGAGACGTTGTCAAAGCCTCCCTTTATGTCCAAAAAGAGGGTGGAGACTTCCCGCCTTGGCGTTGCAGGGTCGGACTTCGTGCGCGAGGGTGGAGCAAGGTGTCGCAGGTGCTTAGGCCTGGGAGGGAGGCCACACTGGTGGTGGTTAAGGAGGCCGAGGGATCGGGCAATGGGGGAGAGTCTGTTGGCCATGGCCCTCTCTAAGATCTTGGAGACCGTTTCCAGTAGGAAGATGATACGGAAGCAGGAGGGGGAATCATACGAGGCCTTTCCTGGCTTGTCCAGCAACACGCCATTGGCCATCTTGAGCAAAGAGGTATGTGACCAAAGGCCACCAGTGGGAGAGGAGTTCGGTTAGAAGGGAGGGACAAGCTGCATTAACCTTCTTCCAGACGCCATACGGGATCTGGTCAGGGCCTGGGGCAGACAACCGGGATGCTTTGCGCAGTGCCGCAGCGACCTCCTCTGGTTTCAGTGGGGGACAGTCTTTGAAACGGCGCAGGATTGGAGGGTAGTGGGCTGGGGGCTTGGGGGGAAAGAAGTGGGACAGGAGTGTGGAGTTTAGCTCCTCTGGCAATGAGGCCCCGGCAGAGAGGGGAAAGCGTTCTGGCGGTTTGCCGAAGGCGAACATTTTTCGCAGTCCATACGTTCTGGGGTGTGGCACCCTCGAGGAAGTCCGACCAGTGTTTCTTCTTGGCCTGTCTAATAGCCTTGAAGTATGCTTTCCGGACAGTTTTGGCGGCTCACAGGGCCGTGCTGTCTGGGGAGACGGGCTGACCTCGCGCAGGCGTGGTGGACCTTACGCAGGTCAGTGAGGGCATCAACCACCAAGGCTTGGAGCGCAAGGACGGCCTCTTTGTTGGGGTGTGCTGCGCCAGGGATTTCCTGATTCGATTTAGGTTGAAATCCGGCCACCTGCCAAGGGCCTCCTGTACTGGAAGCGTGGGCGGGCTGGTGAGTTTGAGGGCACGGAGAGCTGAGTATGTCGCAGCCAGTCAGTTGCCGACCAGTGGGGGGACACCCCAGGAGGGGACAGGAACGGGAGGAAAGTGTTATAGCTATACGATGTGGTCGGAGCCAGTGGACGAAGTTCCGTGTTCCAGGTTTCCCAGGTAGGGGTCAGATGTTCGTTTGCGAAGGCTAGGTCCAGCACAGAGGGGCAGTGATACTGCCCAAGCGAGAACGCGGTTTGAACACCCCGGGGGTGTTAATTAGAGCCAGCGACCTCTCAAGGGCAAGGTCCGCGTACGGACCGAGGCCCTGATTTCGTTGTCACGGAAGGAACGGAGGGGATCCCAGGAGGGTGATGGAGGTTGAAGTCGCCCACAACTAGTAAAGGGTGTGGGAGGAGAGGAAAGCCCCTCCGAAGATACCGTTCTCGCAAGAGAGGAAGCAGTCCATAAGGAGTAGAGGTTAAGGACCCGAAATTTAACATGGGACGAAGAAAATTAAACCGCTAGGAGTGTGTATATCGAGCGCCATTAGGCCGGGTTGTCCAGGAAAACTGGCACCACTGAGGTGGAGTCAAGAAAGGAGCGTAGGACATAAAAGTCCACCTTTGGCCTGCTGTGTACCGAAAATGGGGGGGCAAAAAATTAAAACCATTAAACTGCGGCAGTTTGCCACGAAACATAGGGGGGTCTTGTAAAGCAACAATAGAGGGGGGCAGGGGCAGGGCCACAAGGCTGTTGAATAAGGAAAGAAACACATTCCAGCTTCCCAAGCAGTTGTGTTGAACGATAGTGATAGAGTTAAGACTCTGGGAAGGGGGGCTGGTTCCAGCGGAGGGGGGGAAATAGAGTGGTCGAGTGCCATCTCCGGGACTAACCGAGGTGGACTTCCGGAACGGGGTGGGAGTAGCTTCCTCCTGGGAACGGGAGGCGTTGTCTCCTTGGTGAGGGGCAGGCGTGCTGGGGAAGGGGGTTCCCAGGGGGGGGCGGAAAGGGTTGGGGAAAGGGGGGTAGGGGGCTGACTCTGCTCTGCGGGGGGCACTATCTCCCAGGTCCAGGGCAGGAGCAAGGCGTTGGGGCCGTACAGGTCCGGAGGAAGGACCCTCTCCTCCGTCGTCCTGCGTATCCATCTCTTCCTCACCTGGCGGGGGGGCATCTGAGGCAGGAGGAGGGGGGACCGGCTTCTGGGGGCAGGTCTGGTCGTAGGAGGGGTGAAGCCCTGAGCAGTTAGTGCAGGCGGGGACGGAAGTGGGGCAGCAGTTGACAACCGGCTTGAGATTTCCCCCCTCGGGGCAGGTCGGGTTCTGGCAGCGGTGGCTTGCCCTGATGTGACTGAGGGCGCATATCGGGCAGATGGGATGGTCGACCTTGCAGCGCGCCGCCTGGTGGCCGAAGCCCCAGCAGTTCTTGCACTGCGTGAACCTGTTTGCGGAGTATGCTCTCTCGATGCGGTACCGGGAGGCATAGAGGACGGTCCTGCCCACCATCTTTTCCACGTCCGATAGGGCGACCGTGCCAATGCTGCAGGTGTTTGCCTTCGAGAGGCGTAGCTCCTCGTCCTGTACAAGGAAGCGGCTGATAGGATCTGGACCTCCTTGACATTGAGGATAGTTTCCCGGAGGGTCTGGAGGAGGGCTTCGGGTCGTCGGGGAGGAACGAGACTGGAAGGGAGTGGATGGCCAGTTGCACCTCGTTGGGTGCTGGGCGGAAGACAAGGTAGGGGTTTTCTCCCACGGGGTAAGCCTTGTTGAGGCGCGAGGCTAGGGCTTCGTAGTGAGGTTCGTACGCGGTAGCGGGAGTGGTGGGATCGAGCGCGAGCAGGGTGACAGCACCACGGTCGTTGACTTTGGCTGTAAAGGCCTTGGGGAGGGGGCAGTTGGCCTCTCTAAGAACTGAGGCTGTAACGTCGGGGAAGGAGGCCGCGATATCACCCCTGTGGAGTTGAGGGGCAGGAGAGGAGCGGGGGGCAAAGAAGCGTCTTTCCGCAGCTGGCAGCGTCCTAGGCACGGGTGGACCCTCCCTACCTGGGGCTATTTTCGCGACTTGTGCCGCGGAGGAGACGTTTGTTGGATCAGACTTCTTTCTGTCTTGTGGTTTCGAGGAGGACGCGGCGGAGGAGTAGGAGGGCTTCGATTGTGCTGGGAGGGCGTCTCCACTGCGAGATCCACGCAGGAACTCGGACGGGTCGGGGTATTTGCCATCCCTCCACTGCTGCGCCTCCCAGGTCCTGGGGTACTTGGCAGCGAAGGCCGCGGGATTGCTGTGAACCTGCCGGTCGCAGTGTCGTAAACCGGAATGTTCGGGTCATATTCGGCAGGGTATCCGGACGGGGTAACCTGGGGTGGGTTGGGGGCTGTTGAGTTGGTGGCTGGCCCTTATTACCCTTTCGGGAAGGTCTCGGGAGAGGGAGCGTGGGGTTAGCGTGGGGGGCTGTGGGGGCGGGACAGGGTTGGTGGCGATCCTGGTTGACAAATCCCTGATCGAGGCCTGGAGGGAGGCCACGGCGCATGTAGAGAGACTAGTCATGTTGGGGCCGGAGGGGTCAGGAAGGGTGATGGCCAGTTGGGAGGAGAGGTCGTGCACATGGACGGTGAGATCTCTGACTGTGTTGGAGATCGTCGTCACCATGGACGAGGGCGCAGACCAGCGGAATAAGGAACGTCTCTCCTGAGGAGAAGTTCAAGGAGCTTGGTGGGATGGGGTGGGGAGGTGGTCGGAGGACCAGTTGAGGAGTACCCTGGAAGCTTCGACTAGCGAGGCAATGTTCAGCTGAGCTGGGTGCAGAGGGGCAGTGGAAGAAGAGCGTGATGCGGGGTGGGAGGGGGCCTCCTGATGGAGAGCAGGAGTACTCGAACGCGAGGCAGCGGAGAGGTCCATAGTCCTGGGTAGGAAGGACGTTCCTGAGGCCCAAGACAAGGCGGTTCGTAAGCTGTAAGGGTTTCTCCAGCAGATGCTAATGGTGTTGAGAGTATGAGTAGAACGTAGGGGCAGGAAAATAAAGGGCGCGGAGCATGTCTGGCCCGAAGGTCCTTTTTTTTTTTTTTTTTTTTTTTTTTTTTTTAATATCATATAATTACTTGTTTAAGGTACAAGAATCCCGCATGCAGCGCTAGCTATGGCGTAAAGAACCCCTCCCTCCCGGACCAAGAGAAAAACCCGTACAGCCAGGACCCTCTGGTATGGGCCTAACCGTACACACTCCAAGGGCGATCAACTCAGGTGCCGAGCCCGCAGGCTTCACGACTTGAACGCGTAGGGGTCTCGCCTAGAAGCCAACCAAATGCCCAAGAAGATTCCTCCCTCGAAAGATCCCCCTCCCACTAACTACATACACGTAGCCACCAGAAAGGAAACCAACAAGCTAGGCAGGAAATCATAGGGAACAACTCCACCCGTAAACTACAAAAACCACAAAAGAAAATAAACTCCTGTCCACCGAGCCGCCAAAGTGCCGAATATAAAACCGCCCCTGAAGTGAGCAGCCGGCAAGAAGCCTGAAGGCTGATGCCCCCAACCAGCTGTGCCACCGATGTAGTGCAATACCATGACCCGCCAGCCAGTCCAGGAGGGTCTCGGTCTCGGTGCCGGACCCAAGGAGTGGATGGTTGGCAGAGGGGATGCTGCCCAGCAGTGGGGTGCCAGCCGAGTGAGGGAAGGTCGTAAGGTACCAGCGAAGGAGGGAGGCAAGTAGGGTGCGAGCCGACGCAATCGAAGTGAAAAATGGAGGGAGGGCCCGAGGCCCAAGGATAAAACCCGACCGTGAAAACCCAACCGTTGCCGTTTTACCGCGTCTCTCATGTAGTCCCTTGTTCTCCGAGAGATAGCGTCACTTAGTGGAAGGGATCCCACCGGCGGTAGGGAGGCGGAAGGGCGAGGGTAGGAAAGCAACCGTGTTCTTGAACCGAGCGACTAGGCGGGTATGGCCAAATCTCACCAGGAGACAGACTCCGAAGTTACTAGCCGTGGCATTCCCCCTCAGGGATCGTGCAAATGGGAGAAAGACGTCCACCACTGCCAACGCCGACCGGAAGCCAGAGAAGGAAGCCGACGGTGCCAAAACCAAGCGAAACCCCTAAGCGAGACAGGACTACTGGGCGGGCCAGATAACTCCCCCATCAAGCGGGCAGGAGAGAAGCAAAGTAAAGGCGGGAGAGGCTGGAGGAGTTAACCGTACCCCTAGGCAGGAACCATCGAGGGGGCAGAGGGAGAGGGGGTGGGCCACGATAGCCGACCGTGGTCTTGTCAAACTACGTGGCAGGAAATAAGAGTGACGAAGCGTGTCCGTCCCGAAGGTCCTTTTTCTTTTTTTTTTTTTTTTTTTTTTTTTTTTATCGTCATGTATTCTTTGTTTAGGTACAAGAACTCGCATGCAGCGCTAGCTATGGCGTAAACAAAACGTTAATCCCAAAACAACCTTTAACAAAAGAAACCAAACCAGCGCCTGCAAAAGCGCGAACAACCCATATCGCAAAGCAGCCTCAATGCATAAATATAGGGAAACACTCAAACTAACTATAATACATTAAACATAACCAAGGAAAGCTCCCGAACAAACGCCGAAAAGGTTCAAGTCGCGGGGGGGCGAGGGGATGCAGGGGGGGGAAAGAGAGGGGGAACCTCGAAGGGCGGGCATCTCTGGGGGAAAACCAGTAACAGTGATCGAGATGTACTTTGCCAGGCCGTGAAGCAGGGCCGGTGTGTGCCAGAGTGGGTCGTCCTCCCCTAGGCCGTCTACTCCCTGGAGGTGGGAGTTCGTGGCTTCGAGTTTGGCCGAGCAGTTAAGGATGGCGTGGTGGAACGTCTCGGCTCCTCCTCACAATAGGGGCAAGTGGTAGAGGCGTTGTGGTCCTTCCAAGAAACGTGCGCTGCCAGGTAGCTCGCTTTTTCCTGATCTCATCTGATGGATACGACCCGCCATGAACTTCCCGAGCCCCATAAAGGGGTGTGGGGTCAGGGTAGGCGTGTACATGTAGCGTGGGAGGGGTGGGTATTGGGAGGACCTAGTGTGGAGTAGGAGCTGCTTGCAGTCCCTCTTGAGTCCAAGAAAGGTAGGGTCACCGGGGGCACCCGGTGGCAGAGTGGTTGGCAGGAGGCTCTCAGAGGCGGGAGGGGCCATGCACAGATGACCGACTAGGTTGACGACCCTGTGGGCTATTGCGTCGAGCCGTAAGTGGCGCCGGACCGGCGGTGAGGGTTCAGGTGTTTTCCAGTGGAGGGGCCTGTACCCCCGGGTGAGGCCCACGGTGAGGAGCCGGTGGTCTTCCGTGGAGCGGAAGGTTGAAGTTGTTGGGAAGGTGCTGTTAGCCTCGCCGTTGCCGGATTCTTTTCTGGAGGGAGGCATACTAGGCCACGAGCTGCCAGGCGTTGACGATGTTCAATTAAACATTGAATGGGAGGAAGCGCAGATTCACAGGGAGAATTCCGGTGGGGGTATCGCTAAAGCAGTTGGTGACCCACCGCTGAACCGTTCTCCAGAAAACAGCCATACGGTCCATCATTGCAGCAGAAGGGGAGAATAGGTCAGCGCCATATAAAAGTAAGTGCGCGAGAAGGGAGGAGGCAAGACGGTGGCTGAGGTAGGGCGCCAGGCCTTTGCCAGGGCCCGAGAGCCTTTTGACCATGGAGAAGGCCCCCTGGCTAGGGCGAGCCGTTTGGAGAAGTGCGCGTTATTTGACCACCTGAGGCTGCAGGCTGCAGGCTCAAACCAGTAGCCCAGCCATCTCACCACCCCTGAGGGTCCGGAAGAGAGGTCGTCGATCACGATAGGGAGTGTGCACGGTGGACCTTTTTGCCTCGGGGTCCTCCAGTGGATCAGTTCCGTCTTGGGAATAGAGAAGCTCACCCCCAGCCTGCGACCCCTCTGGGTGAGAGCTTTGACCAAGTGTTGTAGGCGTTGGATATTCCTCCTGTAGGAGTTCGAGGCGACCGTGACTGCGAAGTCATCGACATAGGAGAGGATCAGGCCACGTGGGACTGGACAGTGAAGCGAAGACACGTAAATGACGAAGAGTAGTGGCGAGATGGGGGACCCCAGAGGGGTGCCGACTTGTACTGGTTTGAAAACCTTGGGGGAGCCTTGAAAAAGGAGCCTGCACGCTGCCGTAAGGAAGGCGAGCGTACCCAGGAGCAGAGGTACGGGGTACCCCCTTGGAGCGGAGCATGTGAAAGAGGTTGTTGGGGGAGACGTTATCAAAGCCTCCCTTTATGTCCAGAAAGAGGGTGGAGACTTCCAGCCTCGGGCGTTGCAGAGTCTGGACCTCATGGGCGAGGGTGGCGCAGGCGTCGAAGGTGCTAAGGCCTGGGAGAGAGCTGCACATTGGTGGTCGTTAAGGAGGCCAAGGGATCGGGCAATGGGAGAGAGTCTGTTGGCCATGACCCTCTCTAAGATTTTGGAGACCGTTTCCAGTAGGACAATGATGCGGAAGGAGGAGGGGGAATCATACGAGGCCTTGCCTGGCTTGTCCAGCACCACGCCATTGGCCATCTTGAGGGAAGAGGTATGGTGACCAAGGGCCACCAGGGGGGAGAGGAGATCGGTTAGAAGGGAGGGACAAGCTGAATTGACCTTCTTCCAGACGCCATACGGGATCTGGTCAGAACCTGGGGTGGATAACAGGGATGCTTTGCGTAGTGCTGCGGCGGCGACCTCCTCTGGTTTCAGTGGGGGACAGTCCTTAAACGGCGCAGGATGGGGGGGGGTGGGCATGGGCAGGGGGCTTGGGGGGAAAGAAGTGGGACAGGAGTGTGGAGTTTAGTTCCTCTGGCGATGAGGCTCCCGGCAGAGAGAGGAAGCGTTCTGGGGGTTTGCCGAAGGCGAATCTTTGGGCAGTCCATACGTTCTGGGGTTTGGCACCTTCAGGAAGTCCGACCAGTGCCTCTTCTTGGCTTGTCTCATAGCCTTGAAGTACGCATTACTGGCAGTTTTGGCGGCTCTCAGGGTAGTGCTATCTGGGGACAAGCGAGCTAATCTCGCGCAGGCGTGGTGGATTTTCGCAGGTCAGTGAGGGCATCAGACCACCAAGGCTTGGAGCGCAAGTACGGCCTCTTAGTTGTGGGTGCTGCGCCAGGGTGCTCTGCTGATTCGATTTAGGTTGAAATCCAGCCATCTGCCAAGGGCCTCCTGTACCGGAAGCGTAGGCGGGCTGCTTAGTTTTAGGGCCCGGAGAGCTGTGTATGTCGCTGGCCAGTCAGTTGCCGACCAGTGGGGGGACACCCCGGGATGGGACAGGAACGGGGAGGAAAGTGTTATAGCTATGGGGATGTGGTCGGTGCCCGTGGACGGGAGATCCGCATTCCAGTCTCCAGGTAGGGGGTCAGATGTTCGTTTGCAAAGGCTAGGTCCAGCACAGAGGGGGAGTGTTGCTGCCCAAGCGAGAACCGGGTGAATACCCCAGGGGTGTTAATTAGGGCAAACGACCTCTCGAGGGCCAGGTCCGCGTACGGAGCGTAGGCCCTGATTTCGTTGTCACGGAAGGAACGGAGGGGGTCCCAGGAAGGGTGATGGAGGTTGAAGTCACCCATGACCAGCAAAGGGTGTGGGAGGAGAGGAAAGGCTTCCTCCGGAGATACCGTTCTCGTAAGAGAGGAAGCGGTCCATAAGGAGTAGAGGTTAAGGACCAGAAATTTAACGTGGGACGAAGAAAATAAACTATTAGGAGTATGTATATCGAGTGCCATCAGGCCGGGTTTGTCAAGGAAGACTGGCACCACCTGAGGTGGAGTCAAGAAAGGAGCGTAGGACATAAAAGGCCACCTTTGGCCTGTTGTGTGCTGAAAATGGGGGGCAAAAAACTTAAAACCATTAAACTGCGCAGCAGTTTGCCGCGAAACATAGGGGGGTCTTGCAACGCAACTATAGAGGGGGCACGGGCAGGGCCACCAGGCTGTTGAACAAGGAAAGAAACACATTCCAGCTTCCCAAGGAGTTGTGTTGAACGATGGTCATAGAACTAAAGTTCTTGGGAGGAGGGGTGTGGTTCCAGGGGAGTGGGGGGGAATAGAGTGGTCGAGCGCCATCTCCGGGACTAACCCGAGGTGGACTTCCGGAACGGGGTGGGAGTAGCTTCCTCCTGGGAACGGGAGGCGTTATCTCCTTGGTGACGGGCAGGGGTGCTGGGGAAGGGTGTTCCCTGGGGGGGGCGGAAAGTGGGTGGTGAAAGGGGGGTCGGGGGCTGACTCAGCTCTGCGGGCGGCACTATCTCCCAGGTCCAGGGCAGGAGCAAGGCGTTGGGGCCGTAGAGGTCGGAGGAAGGACCCTCTCCTCCATCGTCCTGCGTATCCATCTCTTCTTCATCTGGCGGGGGGGCATCTGAGGCAGGGGGAGGGGGGACCGGCTTCTGGGGGCAGGTCTGGTCGTAGGCGGGGTGAAGCTCTGCGCAGTTGGTGCAGGCGTGGACAGAGGTGGGGCAGCAGTTGACAACCGGCTTGAGATGTCCCCCCTTGGGGCAGGTCGGGTTCTGGCAGCGGTGGCTTGCCCTGGTGTGACTGAGGGAGCATATCGGGTAGATGGGATGGTCGACCTTGCAGCGCGCGGCCTGGTGGCCGAAGCCCCCGCAGTTCTTGCACTGCGTGAACCTGTTTGCAGTATGCTCTCGCGATGCGGCACCGGGAGGCATAGAGGACGGTCCTACCCACCATCTTGTCCACGTCCGACGGGACGACCGTGACGATGCAGGAGGTGTTCGCCTTCGAGAGGCGTAGCTCCTCGTCCTGTACGAGAAGCGGGCTGATAGGATCTGGACCTCCTTGACATTGAGGATAGTTTCCCTGAGGGTCTGGAGGAGGGCTTCGGGGTCGTCGGGGAGGAACGAGACTGGAAGGGAGTGGATGGCCAGTTGCACCTCGTTGGGTGGCTGGGCGGAAGACAAGGTGGAGTTTTCTCCCACGGGGTAAGCCTTGTTGAGACGTGAGGCTAGGCTTCGTAGTAGGGTGCGTACGCGGTAGCGGGAGTGGTGGGATCAAGCGCGAGCAGGGTGACAGCACCACGGTCATTGACTTTGGCTGTGAAGGCCTTGGGGAGGGGGCAGTTGGCCTCTTTAAGAACTGAGGCTGCAACGTCTGGGAAGGAGGTCGCAATGTCACCCCCTGTGGGGTTGGAGGGCAGGAGAGGAGCGGGGGGCAAAGAAACGTCTTTTCCGCAGGCTGGCAGTCCTAGGCACGGGTGGACCCTCCCTACCTGGTGCTGTTTTTCACGACTTGAGCCACGGAGGAGACGTTTGTTGGACCAGACTTCTTTATGCCCTGAGGTTTCGAGGAGGACGCGGCGGAGGAGTAGGAGGGCTTGGATTGTGCTGAGGGGGGCGTCCGCTCTGCGAGCTCCTGGCAGGAATTCGGACGGGTCGGGGTATTTGCCGTCCCTCCACTGCTGCGCGCCCCCAGGTCCTGGGGTACTTGGCAGCGAAGGCTGTGGGGTTGCCGTGAAACCTGCCGGTCGCTGTGTCGTAAACCGGAATGTCCGGGTCATACTCGGCAGGGTATCCTGACGGGGTAACCTGGTGTGGGGTGGGGGCTGTTGTGTTGGTGGCTGGCTCATTACCCTTCCGGGAAGGTCTCGAGAGAGGGAGCGTGGGGGCTCGCGTGGGGGGCTGTGGGGGCGGGACGGGATTGGTCGCGATCCTAGTTGACAAATCCCTAATCGAGGCCTGGAGGGACGCCACGGCGCTTGTAGAAAGACTGGTCGTATTGGGGCCGGAGGGGTCAGGGAGGGTTTTGGCCAGTTGGGAGGAGAGGTCGTGCACACGGACGTGAGATCTCTGACTGTGTTGGATAGCGTCATTACCCCTTGGACGAGGGCAGACCAGCGGAATGAGGAATGTCTCTCCTGAGGAGAAATTCAAGTGGTCTTGGTGGGAGGGGGTGGGGAGGTGGTCGGAGGACCAGTTGAGGAGAACCCTGGAAGCTTCGACTAGCGAGGCAATGTTCAGCTGAGCTGGGTGCAGAGGGGCAGTGGAAGAAGATCGTGATGAGGGGTGGGAGGGGGCCTCCTGATGGAGAGCAGGAGTGCTTGAACGTGAGGCAGCGGAGAGGTCCATAGTCCTGGGTAGGAAGGACGTTCCTGAGGCCCAAGGCAAGGCGGTTCGTGAGCGTTAAGGGGCTTTTTCACCAGATGCTAGTGGTGTGTAGAGTATGAGCAAAACGTAGGGGCAGGAAAATAGAGGGCGCGGAGCATGTCTGTCCCGAAGGTCCTTTTTTTTTTTTTTTTTTGTTTTTTTTTATCGTCATATATTCTTTGTTTGGTACAAGAAACTCGCATGCAGCGCTAGCTATGGCGTAAACAAAACCTTAATCCCAAAACAAACTTTAACAAAAGAAACCACACTAGTGCCTCCAAAAGCGCGAACAACCCATATCGCAAAGCAGCCCTTAAAGCATAAATATAGGGAAACACTCAAAACTAGGGACATGCCTTAAACATAATCAAGGAGAGCCTCCGAACAGATACTGAAAACGCTCAAGTCACGGGGTGGCGAGGGGATGGTGAGGGGAAAGAGAAGGGAACCCCGAAGGGCGGGCATCTCAGGGGGAAAACTGGTAGCAGAGATCGAGATGTACTTCGCCAGGCCGTGAAGCAGGGCCAGCGTGTGACAGAGTGGATCGTCCTCCCGTAGGCCGTCTACTCCCTGGAGGTGGGAGCTCCTGGCTTCGAGTTTGGCCGAGCAGTTAAGGATGGCGTGGTGGAATGTCTCGGGCTCCTCCTCACATAGGGGCAAGTGGTAGGGGCGTTGGGATCCTTCCAAGAAACGTGTGCTGCCAGGTAGCTCTTCCCTGACCTCATCTGATGGATACGACCTGCCATGAACTTCCCAAGACCCATAAGGGGTGCGGGGTCAGAGTAGGCGTGTACATGTAGCGTGGGGGTGGCGGGTACTCGGAGGACCACGTGTGGGTAGGAGGTGCTTGCAGTCCCTCTTGAGTGCAAGGAAGGTAGGGTCGCCGGGGCACTCGGTGGGCAGGGCGGTAGGCAGGAGATTTTCAGAGGCGGGGGGGGCCATGCGCAGATGACCAACTAGGTTGACCACCCTATGGGCTATCACATCGAGCAGCAGGTGGCCTCGGACCGGCGGCGAGGGTTTCGCGGGTTTTCCAGTGGAGGGTCCTGTAGCCCGGGTGAGGCCCACGGTGAGGAGCCGGTGGTCTTCCATGGAGCGGAAGGTCGAGGTTGTTGGGAAGGTGCTGTGGAGCCTCGCCGATGCCGGATTCCTTTCGGGAGGGAGGCATACAAGGCGAAAAGGCTGCCAGGCGTTGACGATGTTCAATTAAACATTGAATGGAGGAGGAGCGCAGATTCACAAGGGAGAATCCCAGTGGGGGTAGGATCGCTAAAGCAGTTGGTAACCCATCGCTGAAACCGTTCTCCCAGAAAACAGCCAGACGGTCCGTCATTGCAGCAGAAGGGGAGAATAGGTCGGCGCGTACAGAAGTATGGGCGCCAGAAGGGAGGAGGCGAGACGGTGGCAGAGGTAGGGCGCCAGGCCTCTGCCAGGGGCTGAAGCATACCTTCCTTTGACTATGGAGAAGGCCCCCTGGGCTATGGCGAGTCGTTTGGAGAATTGCGCATTGTTTGACCACCTGAGGCTGCAGGCTGCAGGCTCGAACCAGTAGCCCAGCCATCTCACCACCCCGGAGGGCCGGAAAAAGGAGCGTCGATCAAGATAGGGAGTTTGCATGGTGGACCCTTTTGTCTCGGGGTCCTCCAGTGAATCAGTTCTGTCTTGGGAATAGGAGAAGGCTCACCCCCAGCCTACGACCCCTCTGGGTGAGAGCCTTGACCAGGTGCTGCAGACGTTGGATGTTTCTCCTATAGGAGTTCGAGGCGACCGTGACTGCGAAGTCATCGACTAGGAGAGAGGATTAGGCCACGTGGGACTGGAAAGTGGAGCGAGGACACGTAGATGACGAAGAGTTGGCGAGATGGGGGACCCCTGAGGGGTGCCTACTTGCACCGTTTGAAAACCTTGAGGAGCCTTGAAAAAGGAGCCTGCACTGCCGTGCCGTAAGAACGAGCGTACCCAGGAGCAGAGGTATGGGGGCCCCCCTTGGAGCGGAGCATGTGAAAGAGGTCATTGGGGGAGACGTTGTCGGAGCCTCCCTTTATATCCAAAAGAGAGTGGAGACCACCAGCCTTGGGCGTTGCAGGGTCTGGACTTCGTGTGCGAGGGTGGAGCAGGCGTCGAAGGTGCTTAGGCCTGGGGGGGGAGCCACATTTGTGGTGGTTAAGGAGGCCGAGGGATCGGGCAATAGGAGAGAGCCTGTTGGCATGACCCTCTCCTGGATCTTGGAGACCGTTTCCAGAAGGACAATGATGCGGAAGGAGGAGGGGGAATCGTACATGGCCTTGCCTGGCTTGTCCAGCACCACGCCATTGGCCATCTTGAGCGAGAGAGGAGGTGGGTGACCAAAGGCCACCAGGGGGGAGAGGAGGTCGGTTAGAAGGGAGGGAGAAGCTGAATTGACCTTCTTCCAGACGCCATAACGGGATCTGGTCAGGGCCTGGGGCAGACAGCGGGGATGCTTTGCGCAGTGCTGCAGCGACCTCCCTGGTTTCAGTGGGGGACAGTCTTTAAAACGGCGCAGGATCGGAGGGCCTGGGCTGGGGGCTTGGGGGGAAAGAAGTGGGACAGGAGTGTGGAGTTTAGTTCCTCTGGTGATGAGGCTTCCGGCAGAGAGGGGAACCGTTCTGGCGGTTTGCCGAAGGCGAACCATTTGGCAGTCCATACATTCTGGGGTGTGGCACCCTCGAGGAAGTCCGACCAGTGTTTCTCCTTGGCCTGTCTAATTGCCTTGAAGTATGCGTTTCGGCTGTTTTTTGCGGCCTCAGGGCAATGCTGTCTGAGGACAAACGAGCTGACCTCGCGCAGGCGTGGTGGACCCTGCGCAGGTCAGTGAGGGCGTCAGACTACCAAGGCTTGGAGCACAAGGACGGCCTCTTTGTTGGGGTGTTTTGCGCCAGGGTACTCCTGATTCGATTTAGGTTGAAGTCCAGCCACCTGCCAAGGGCCCCCTGTACAGGAAGCGTGGGTTTGTCCCGAAGGTCCTTTTTTTCTTTTTTTTTTTTTTTTTTTTTTTTTTTTTTTATCGTCATGTATTCTTTTTGTTTAGGTACAAGAACTCGCATGCAGCGCTAGCTATGGCGTAAACAAAACCTTAATCCAAAACAAACGTAACAAGGAAACCAAACCAGTGCCTCCAAAAGCGCGAACAACCCATATCGCAGAGCAGCCTCAAAGCATAAATATAGGGAAACACTCAAACTAGCTATAGTACTTCAAACATAACCAAGAAAAGCCCCCGAAACAGATAACGAAAGCGTTCAAGTCGCGCCGGGGCGGGGGGATGGTGAGGGGGGCAGAAAGGGGGAACCGCGAAGCTGGCCGGGCATCTCAGGGGGAAAACCGTAGCAAGTGATCGAATAATATTTCGGCCAGGCCCGTGAAGCAGGGGGGCTCGTCGTGTGGGCCAGTGGTCGTCCTCCTCCATAGGCCGTCTACTCCCTGGAGGGTGGGAGTTCCTGGCTTCGAGTTTGGCCGAGCAAACGAGGATGGCCCTGGTGGAACGTCGCGGGCTCCTCCTCACAGTAGGGGGCAGGTGGTAGGGGGCGTTAGGGTCTTCCAAGAAACGTGTGCTGCCAGGTAGCTTCTCCTTATCTCATCTGATGGATGGGCGACCCGCCATGAACTTCCCGAGCCCCATAAAGGGGTGTGGGGCCAGAGTAGGCGTGTACATGTAGCGTGGGGGGGCGGGTATTGGGTGGGACCATGTTTGTGGAGTAGGAGCCGCTTTCAGTCCCTCTTGAGTCCAAGGAAGGTAGGGTCGCCGGGGCCATTCGGTGGCAGAGCGGTAGCGGAGGTGGCAGGAGGCTGTCTGAGGCGGGAGGGGCCATGCGCAGCTGACCGACCAGGTTGACGACCCTATGGGCTATTGCGTCAAGCGGTAGGTGGCGCCGGACCGGCGGCGAGGGTTGCAGGTGTTTTCCAGTGGAGGGGCCTGTACCCCGGGTGAGGCCCACGGTGAGGAGCCGGTGGTCTTCCATGGAGCGGAAGGTTGAAGTTGTTGGGAAGGTGCTGTGGAGCCTCGCCGTTGCCGAATTCCTTTCTGGAGGGAGGCATACTAGGCGAAGGGCCGCCAGGCGTGACGATTTTCAATCAAACATTGAATGGGAGGGAGCGCAGATTTGGCAGGGGAGAGCTCCGGTGGGGGTATCGCTAAAGCAGTGGGTGACCCACCGTGAACCGTTCTCCAGAAAACACAGCCATACGGTCCATCATTGTAGCAGAAGGGGAGAATAGGTCCGCGCCGTATAAGAGTATGGGCGCTAGAAGGGAGGAGGCAAGACGGAGGAGGAGGCAAGACGGATTGTCCCGAAGGTCCCTGGACCTCTATTTATACAGACCCCTCACCCAACCCTAACCCTGTGTGACTCATACCTCCGCATCACATATCCTATGACTCATACTCGTGAGTCATGTGAGATCCTTAGTTGACTCATACGAGTCAACTGCGCAACATGCCTAAACCAATCATACTCCTCATATCAATCATGTGCACTAAGTGCGTCACATGTGTGAAACTTGTGACTCATAAGTATGAGTCACGCAACGAAAATCATAACATCATATGACTCAAACTGTTAGTCATCACATAACAATAATATTTATGACTCGCGAGTGCGAGTCTTGTGAAACCCTTATCCCGCCTTATCAATCTGCCTTGTCACA
>VBSK01000301.1:0-15838 GCA_006112555.1 Tuber indicum
ATTCAACGTGTCTTGTTGTACTGGACTTTTTGACAGCATCCAGGCACGCATCATTCAGTGCCATCTATAATATAAATTCTAAGCAGGATAGTGCTTGTACTAGATGTAGAGGGAGTAACTGGCTTCCTTCGGCTCTGTGCCGCCCAACATATAGCGAATCTTTGCACGGGTAGGACTCTCAAAACCATGGCGCACAATCCGCGATATCAGAGGAATCTTAATCGCCAAATTGAACTCCAGAGATGTGGAGGTGGTCGCCAGTAAACTGTTTGATAGTCGGACGATGCTTCTAGCATCACCCTCTCTTCGCGGTTCGTCCTAATACCGCAAATTGACGGCTCAACCCAAACAATATGCACCATGTCAGAGCGCTCTAGTAATGCATTCCAATCTACATTCTTTTATTTAGTAAGTGGAATCTCAAATCTACCACTTGTGAGGAAATGAACTAAACCTGTCCGCTCGCGCCCCTTGAGTGCGACTCCTTGATGCCCTTCGTCATCCTGCACTCCTTTTGCCTCAGATTCTGAACCCAACGTTTTTTATGCATCGGTGCCTGATAGAAGTCTGCATCATCGGGATCCTCTTCGGTAAACCGGGCTCTCACTTTCTCGAATTCCCAAACATGATGTTTGTTGGGCGTCGGTGACTCATAGAGGTCCCCATAGTCAGGATCCTCTTCGGCAATGGACTCTCTCTTCTCGAATCCCAACCCGACATTTTCAGTGTAGGTGCCTCATAGAAGTCCACATCGTTGAGTACTCTTTGGCCACCCTAGGCTCTCTTTGTCTTGGATTCCCAAACGCGACATTTTTTGTGTGTGTAGGTGCCTCATATGGTCCACATCATGGGAATCCTCTTCGGCAGCTGTGATACTTTCTGCTGCATACTCCTTAACCCAACGTCGCCTGGTTGAAGGAGCTTTAGCGTTGTCGCCGGACCCACCATCTTTGTCATCCTGGTCTTCTTGGCCATCTTCACCACTACATTATTTTTTGAGTGCAGGAGCTTGCAGTACGTTAATCTCCATTGAACGGGGCACCTGGTGGCGGTAATTGGTAAGACCTGTTCTCACAGGATGTGCACACAGACGATTGCTGGGGCACCCAGCACAGGTTGAGTAGCACCTTTTTCAGAAGCGAGTCGTTAACTTTTGCTACAGGCCTTAACAAGTGCAATGATGGCCTCTTCAATCTGACATCTGTTAGGCATAAAGACCTAGCATAGCAGTTAATATCACGTATTGACCATAGAGGTTCAAGTGAATTGATAAGATGGTTGCGGTAAAAGCTATATAGGAATTAAAATAATAATTTCTAATTTATATCTTCCATGACTGCAAACATATAAGACCACTCGCATTAGAGAATAGCTGACAAGGGATTATCTATCAATTAGTACAAGACCTCCGGTGCTATCAGACTACATCAGAAAGTTACCCATACCCGTTCAAGATTTAGGTGTATGTCGGAAGTCTCCAATAGGAGTCCCTTTAGAGGCAGGAGGTCCGAGGAGAATCACACTTGGATTGGAAGACTGGGAGCATAAAGCCTTTCTATGATACTGGCGTGTCGAGTCTCATATGCAAGCATATATTAATTATGCACCAGTTCTGCCACAAACTTAGCTAGTTCTTGATCAGAAGGGACGATTGAAATGATAGCTATTCGGACTACATTTGCATACTTAGTCTATTCAAGCCTAGAGATCATAAAGAGATCATTGGGAGATAGGACGCTATCCTCTCAAGACAAATATCTCATCTAAATTAAGGGTAAAGTGGTGTATGAACTTTCAGGGTCAAACGGTGTTCGCACTTAGTAGAAAACCAAAGTTAAAAGCTCCTCAGTACAAGTTAGTATAGGGATACTAAGTACCGATAGATTAGTATAAATAGGTTAAGTCTCCAGATTAGTTAGAGGAATCAAGTAATAGAGAAGAGACCTTAACAATAGAATAAGTTTACAATTACAAATCTTTACCTTTCTATTCTTTATACTTTACAAGTCTTCCTAGACAATCTCCACTCCTAAGATTCAGGCCCTAGTCCGACCCATAGGATCGATCTTGGCTACCGCCTAACAACGTCTCCAGGGCACATCATTGGGCTCTGCCGTCACAAGGGCATCACATACTGGGAACAATCTCCTTATACCGTGGAAAATCTCTTTGAAATTGTTGTCAGGAAACGTATTGATATTGGTATAATTCCTTGCTAATATCTGGCCTTTGACAGTATTTCGCATGCTCCAGAGATCTGTCTGCCTAGATTATCATGGGTGAAGCGAAGCCAAGCCATTTACTGGCTGATTTTGTGATTACCAGGCCTGCCAATGTAATTGTGCTGACAAGAGCAATGGCAGAAAGTTGGTACACATATTCCAGCGGAGCTAGTGTCCTTTTGGAAAAATGGCATGTGGATGTACTGCATGTTGTTCTTATTCTGGGCCATATTGTCAGGTTTGTTCCAAGTGTGAATATTATGAGCGCTGTGGATGTGAATATTGTGAGTCGTGAATATGTTCTTAGTATGACCTCCCTTCGATTGCAATCACTTTAGCTTGAATAACAGATTCACTTGTGTTCTCAGCATCTTGAAAGTTTTTCAAAATTCCTTAGCAATTTACTCTGAGATGTACGAGAAGTCTCTATCCCTTTCGTACACCCGCTGATGCCTTGCGCTAAACCTATTCAAGTATTCAAGCTAGCTGCGTCTCAGATTGTCTGAATTTGGTACGGCCGCCATCAGAGTCCATACATGTAAATGTGAGCATTCCTCTGACACCTGCCTGTACCTCCTAGCATCTCGAAAAATCTAGCGAGCTGAATCCCACAATGCCTACAAAATGTCATTTTGTCTGCGAAAATACACCCGCGTAGGCCGATATCAGAAACAAATACGAGAAGTGCATGCTGATCTCAGCGCACTTCTCGCGTCGCACTGTTAGGAGTACCCGATTCCGATAAGCCTAGGAGTACCCTAGGTAGGGTAACCTTACCCGAGTTCGAGAATCTTGGTCTCCAACACCCCCCTCCGGCCCCCTTACGGGGCCCGCGCGTCATCATACATATCAACCTTAGTTGCGTCCTGTGACTATTTGGTCACAGAATTGAAGGTGTCAGAATAACACCGTATACGTCGCTGCCGTCCGTCCGACCGAAAGCTGTTCGCAGGATATATAAGAGGGGACCTCTGGCTAGACCTGGGAAGTGGAACGAAGTCAATCCGTCAACTACTCAGGGAGTTACAAGGCTTCAAAGATATGACATCTTTGATACGGGCCGTAAGTAACGGGACGTTTTCGCACAAAGGTCATGAGATGAATGTTAGGAGGTTCGGGATAACGAACCAATGCATTCACATCCACCCTTCGACGATTAGAAAGAGTCTAGAGCTCCTGGAAACACTACCAAAGAAGCCAGCGAGCTTCGAGGAGTGTTACAACTATGATAAGAGGTGTACCGCAGTTGCGGGATTTACAACCAACACAACACGAAGGTCCACCCCCTCTACATAGAACAACCAGGAGTTGCCGACCGAGGGATTATGAGACTATTCAATAGAATGGCCTCTCCTCTATAAGAAGAGAGTCATTAGAATGAATTCTATCGGTTAGTTGTTGAGTTATCACAACTAGAAGTCAACGACTCCGGCATATCTGCATATGCAGTCTCGTATCAAGATTGATCCTCTTGGTAACGAAGAGAACTATTGGAGCCAACAGAGTTCGACTTGAGAACTCGGCTACAGGTCTATAGACTCTGAGGATCGGATAATTACTATTGGTGACAAGTATGTCTCCCGGGCAAGAAATAGTAATTACTGAAGATGGTGTGATGGTTCTCAGGGTCTCCCGGTGTTCGCACTATCATGGAGAACCCGACGTTGCGCATTAGATTTGAAGAGGTACATATTTTGTATGCTAGATAGATGTAGCCCGCGAACACTCAGACGCGGAATATAAATATCGAAGTGCCTCCCAAGCTTTAGACATTATCAAGCAACGGAGAAGAGACCTTAACAATATAATATTGTTCTTACGATTCTATTCTACTTTCTTGTACTCTTAGTAGTCATAAACGAAACGAGTTACTTTCGAGCCTTCCTAGACAAATCTCCGTCTATACGAAAGAATCCCGATTGGCCTAGACAACCGTAAGTCTATACCGGTTGTCTCCGCCTAACAGTATATTGTTAGATCTCCTTGTTACCAAGGCTCTCTACCAACGAGTGAACCACGGTTCACATCACCTCCTCACCGCACGATACGGCGAGACACCAAGTGTCTCGCCCTCTATCCATAAAGCCATTGCCTCCAACACTCCGGCTTGGTTAGCTCGAGTACGAGCACAAAGAGAAAAAGAGATGTCGCAGCCTCCAAAGCAAATCGGTCCAGGGGAACCGATGGATACTTCAGGGGACAACAGTCCCAGCGCCTTCAGTAATCCTACCTCTCTCGATCCAGCTCTTCGAAACCCGAGAAGAGGAGGAAGGACCCCTAGCATTGCACCAACATCAAGAGCAACATCTCCTCATTCCAGATCTACTACACCACGTCCGAATACCCACGCCGTCGATCTCGCAAGACTCGCGGCCCGGTTAGGAATAGTTATTGGGCAGATCCGTCAAGACATTTCCACCAGTATCGACACCTCCAATATTGCATTTGAAACCCTCTCTGCAGATTCTCAGGAGAATGCAAAAGGGCTAATCAAAGTCCAAAAGCAATTATTGGAAGGACAAGATTTGCATGATAGCGAGATGACACTCGTATTGCAACAGTGTGTCCTGGTGGAAGCCAACGTTCGGGACCTCCAGACCCAGTTGGCAAAGGAGATTGCTGCTAAGTTAGCGCAGCAAGATGCTCGACATGAGCATCACGAGGGAGTAACCTCTCAATTGCAACGAGAAGCCCTAGAAAGAGACCTCACCCTGGAACGGGAGTTCCAGGCATTCAAGGATAACCAATTCCAACAAAACATGACTCTTCGAGCCATGATATCTAACCTCGCCGAAAGACAAGAACGCGAGGCTCAGAGCTACAGTGACTTTACCCGAACGATACAACGAGATCAAACTCGTATCATGGATACTCTCGGACTACTGACAGAGCGGGTAACAGAGATCACACAAAATCGACCCACTGGTCGACAAGTAGCGTTGGAATCGGTCCCTGAAAGTTGGGCAGAAGCAAGAGAGGAGACTCAACCTCCAGAGGGGCCTTCCCGAGATAAGGGAAAGCAAAGAGAAGGAGAACCTCCCATCCCCGCGGCACCAGGGGGTGACCCAGATGATGATGGGAGTGATGATGAAGGAGGAAACGGAGGAAGACGTGGTGGAGGCCCATCCAGATTTAGCCGCGGATTGACACCCGAACAACGTGGAACAGCCGATGTACTGGCGGAAGCCTTTGCATTAACCACGAAACGACCGGCTGATGCACCCCCATTTTTCGAAGCAAAGCCTTCACAATGCGTTCGCTATTGGTTACTACAATGTGTGGACTACTTCGAAAGAAATCCTAGAACTTGGGATAGTGACCGAGAAAGGGTCATCTTCGCACTAGGAAGAACCAAAGGGGAGTTAGTCAACCCGGTAGCAATGTGGTACCGTAGGGCTATGGATGGACTCCATGGAGTGGAGCAAGATGCCGGCCTGGCAACCTGGACACGCTTCGACCACGAGTTCACAGAACGGTTCGCATCAATCGAGGAAGGACGAAAGGCGGTCCGTGATATGGAGAAAGTTGAATATAAAGATAATATTCAAAACTACGTCCAAATCATGACCAACCTTAATACGAAGGCCAAAATTACTGGCCCCGCATGGCGTCTGGCGATGGAAAAGAAGTTACCAGCCAGCATACGTTTACGCCTGTCCCTAAAGACCTTCGATACCGATGCAGAATGGGAAGCAGCACTCAGGAAGGCAGGCCGAGAAGAGGAGGAACTAAAGGAACGGGACCATCTGTTACGGGATAGACCAAAACCCGTGAAAACTTCTTCCGAAGATAAGAAACCTGACAAACCCAGGTTTAAGAAGGAGAAGCCCCAAATCAAAGGCGGTGGTCCCTCCAAAAAGCGAAGAAGGGAACCGGAACCCGATAAACCGGCGAAAAGACCCGGCGGAGTCAATAAACAAACGCATACCAACTTCAAAAAAGCCCATGAAGGAATTCCCCAGTCCGTCATTGACGAACGAAATAAAGACGGCATATGCACTCGTTGTGGAAAGAAAAACCACGACTACAAAACATGCTGGGGACAAATTAAGGTGTCTACTACAAGGGCAGAGCGACCTACTCTCCCTATTAGACATAGGGCTAGGACGGTAGCTACGGTACACCGTCCCCGCAACATTTCCGCCGCCCAAACACCTAGAGGAAACAAACTTTGGGAGCTAGGCGAAGATGAGGAAATGACTTAGGTCACCTCATATGGCACCAACGGCGACGGCGTTTGGGTAGTCGGGGTTCGTTAGGATACGAAACCGGAATCGAAATTGGGAACCCCCCGGGGCTGGGGTGAAGTTAGTGAACGGAACCAAGCACCAGCGGTATTTTCGTCTGGGTAGTCCGCCAGGGTCAGCGGGAACCAAAATAACACCTTGACCAGGCATCCTATCCATACCAGCAAGCAGGCATATTAAGTAGGGCTGTGGGTAAGAGACCTCCAGTCAGAAGGGTTGCCGAATTCATGACGATGAAATCGGCCTGAAAGACTGCGCAAGCCCACCTTCCCGAACCTATCAGTCCTGAAGCTGAGTTATGTCGGAAAGAGGGGATGGTTCAAGCGCCCGGACAAGAGCAGCGAGTAAACTAGTTAGTCTCTCCAGTACACTAGTTATTCCGCAGACCTTACCCACAAGCGTTTTCCACTCCCAGTTAGTTACTAGGGTTGGTGAAGGATGATACGGACGACCATATCACGTGTCGGGATCTTAACCCCAGAAAACATATGTGGAGTTGCAGGACACGTATCCGGGAAGTTGTACCAGCTGGACAGCGCCGGGGATACCTCTATGTTGCACACACAGCTGTTTCTGGTTGGAAGATCAAACCAATCCTTAAGGGAAAAGGAATTGGAGAGGAACAATAGATTTCGCAAGAAATCAACCTCGTTACCACCAAGGCCCTAAAGCATGAGAGAAAGGAGAGGCATCCAGCCTGAGAACTGGTCGTGCACTATTTAAGTGTATCGGTGAAACGCCGAGTAGGGATTTGGAATTTTCTTTATTAATAGGAAACCAGTTTGTCTGAGGAGACCTGTATGGTCGAAACTGCGCGGGCGCGGTAACAAACATCCTAGTTGTTATCATAACCTCAGACATGTCGAAACGAAAAGACGACGGTTCGACCCCTCATCCAAAAAGACGCGCGTTTGACGCGCCAAAACCAACGCGATATGACTGTCCCGAGGGATACGCTCATATCCATGTTTTAAACCCGAACAGACAAAGGATAAAAATCCGTGTTCTGTTAGACTCAGGATCCAACGTGTTCCTGATTAACAAAGACCTCGTTAAGGAATTAAAAATTCCGTTCACAGAGAGACCGAATCCGGTCACAATTCAAGGCTTCGATGGAGTACCGTCTCCGTCAGGAGGAAAATTTTATACGCGTCCATTATGGCTTGAGATTGGACGCAATAAACACTTATCCGAAGTTGCGTGCGAAATCGCAGCAGCAGGAGACTATGGGATGATTATCCCGTTTGGGTGGTGGCATTCAGAACACCCCCTATCGAACATTGGGGATCCCGATAACTGGGAATTCAAAGACCCCAAATGTAAAACTACATGTGTGGAAGAAGAAGACGAAGGAATCGCAGATATGTTCGAATACGACGAAACGGTAGCATGGGATGAGAATGCGATTCAAATTGGAAGAATCGGGACTATCGAAGATCCGAATGAAGTTAGCTTCGACTCACTCCCCAAACACTACTGGGGATTCAAGAAGCTCTTCCTACCGCAAACTTCGGCGAGGCTACCACCAAGGAGAACATTTGATCACGAAATCAAGTTAGTTGACGGAGCGAAACCATCTTGGGGACCCATCTATCCACTATCCGAGAAACAACTAAAACTCTTACGCGATTACCTCAAGGAGATGATCCGACAAGGAAAAATCAAGCGAAGTCAGTCGCCATTCGGTGCACCAATCCTTTTTACACCGAAGGCTGATGGCCGACTACGTTTGGTAGTGGATTACCGGAACTTAAATAAGATCACCATCTTAAACAAGTACCCGTTACCACTAATGTCGGAACTACGCGATCGAGTGGCAGGAGCAACCATCTTTTCAAAGATCGATTTAAAAGATGGTTATAACCTGATTCGGATAAAAGAAGGGGACGAATGGAAAACAGCCTTCCGAACAAGATACGGGCACTACGAGTACAACGTAATGCCTTTTGGACTAGCTAATGCTCCGGCAACTTTCCAAGACATGATGAACGAAGTTCTCCGAGAACATCTTGACCAAGGTGTGGTCTGCTACCTCGACGATATTCTCATCTACTCAAGAACCGAGAAAGAACATATCGAGTTGGTAAAAAAGGTTCTGCAAAAATTAGCGGATTTCCAACTTGCGATTTCAATTAAGAAATCCTTTTTCCATGTAAAAGAGGTGGAATTTTTAGGCTACATAGTAGCCGTTGATGGGGTGTCTATGAGCACCCGAAAGGTGGACTCCGTATTGGATTGGAAACCACCCAAGTCGGTTAAGGAAGTCCAGATATTCCAAGGATTTGCGAATTTTTACCGACGCTTTATAGAAAACTTCTCTAAAATCTGTGCTCCAATCACGGAAACATTGAAGGGCGATCCGAAAAAGTTCCGGTGGGGCCCGGAACAAGAGGCAGCTTTTCAAGAACTTAAGAGAAGATTTACTTCTGCCCCTATTCTACACCATTTCTTTCCCGAAAGAGAAACGGTCGTGGAAACAGACGCTAGCGACTTCGCTTTAGGATGCGTCTTATCGCAGTTTGTGGAGAAACGACTCCATCCAGTGGCGTTTCATTCCCGCAAACTAAACTCCGCGGAGCGGAATTACGAGATCCACGATAAAGAACTATTGGCGATCCTAGAAGCATTCAAAGAATGGCGCCAATACTTGGTTGGCACCGAAAAGCCAGTTACTGTCTACACCGATCACCAAAACCTCCAATATTTCCTCACCTCAAAGGTCTGGAGCGGTCGCCAGATCCGCTGGGCACAAAAGCTCGCAGACTACAATTTCAAAATTGTCTACCGCCCAGGCACCAGAGGTGGAAAACCGGATGCACTCAGTCGACGGCCGGAGTACCGTCCTGAGGAGGGAGCTGCACATCGCGAACAAGCGATCTTGAAGCCTGAACATTTCCAAATCAGTTCGGTTACGAGAACTAAGATGGGGGAAATTCGAATCTGCTTACTTGCAGGAAACCCTGAAGGCGATATATGTGCAGATGACATCCAAGAGGAACCCAAATGGAATGATCCCAATTCCGTTATTCGGGTCAAAAGGTTAGACACAAGAGCAAGGCTTCCAACCAAGGGCTCAAGAATGGCAGCAGGCCATGATCTCTACGCTCTGCAAGAAGATATAGTCCCAGCAAGGGGACAGCTAGTAGTCGGAACCGGAATAGCAGTGGGACTACCGGTTGGAACATACGGAAGAATTGCTCCCAGAGCGGGTTAGCCGTTAAAAGCGGGATTTCAACAGGTGCCGGAGTAATTGACGCGGATTACACCGGAGAACTCAAAGTTCTACTATTCAACCACCGAGATGCGGACTGTCACATCAAAGAAGGGGATCGTATCGCCCAACTAGTGATAGAAAAGATTAATACCGCTGATATGATGGAAATAGATAACCTGGACGAAACTGAAAGAGGTACGGCGGGGTTTGGTAGCACAGATATTGCGACAAGAGCTATGACTATCCAGGAAATTGAACCAGTAGTCAGCCAGCTCCATGCGTCAAAGGATCAGAATAAACACTGGTATGACGCAGCCGAAGTACCTGAACGAACCCTCATGACTAGTACTATACTAGCCCGCAAAGAATTGAAGAAATTCAATCCCGAATTTCTGGAGCAGATTCTGAAGGCCATTCCAGGCGATAAGGAATGGCTCAAGCGAAGAAAAGAGTTGGAAAATCTCCGAGACAATGACAAACCTTTCCCGAAGGATTGGACCCTAACCGATGATTTGCTGTACTATAAGCAAAGACTATTCGTACCAAACAACCAGAGCCTTTACACCACAATAGCCGAAGGATGTCACGACGCAAAGATTGCAGGACATTTCGGACAAGAAAAAACTCTCGAAATCATCATGCGAGATTTTTACTGGAAGGGCTTGGCCAATTGGGTAAACGATTATGTACGGTCATGTGACGATTGTCAACACAATAAGTCACCACGCCACGCAAAGTATGGTCTACTTCAACCACTATCAATACCATATGCAGCTTGGGCATCCATTTCCGTGGACTTTATAACACAGTTACCGCAAAGTCAAGGATGTACCCAAATAATGGTAGTGGTTGATCGGTTCACTAAGATGGCCCATTTCATCGGACTAGAGGGAACAGCGACTGCGAAAGATGTCGCTACCGCCTTCACGAAGGAAATATGGAAGCTACACGGCTTACCATCAGAGATTGTCTCAGATATGGACTCGAAGTTTGCAGGAGAATTTTGGGAATCATTGTGTAAAGCATTAGATATAAAAAGGAGGATGTCAACTGCATACCATCCACAAACGGACGGACAAACTGAAAGAACCAACCAAGTGCTGGAAGGTTACTTACGAAGTTTTGTCAATTACGATCAGGATGATTGGTATCAGCTCCTACCCCTAGCCGAACATGCCTACAACAACTCGGCAACCAATGCACACGGAATGACCCCATTCTATGCAAACTATGGATTCCATCCGCAAACGGAATGGATGAAGGAGCGCGAAGCGCATAATCCAGGAGCAACCCTTTACGCAAACTGGATAAAAACGATTCATGAGCAAGCACGGCAATCACTCGAACAGACACGAGAAGCCATGGCCAAGTATTATGATAGAAAGGCCAAGCAACAACCAGACTTCAAACCCGGCGATAAAGTAATGTTAAACGCAAAGAATATTCGCACCCGCCGGAAGTCCAAAAAGTTAAGCCCAAAACTTTATGGACCCTTCGTGATTCTGGAAAAACGAGGAAGCCGGGCATTCAAACTCAACATATCGGATCGTTGGAATATACACCCAGTATTCCATGTTTCCCTGTTAGAACCTTACAGGGAGTCGGTACGAGCAGACCGACAACAACCTCCCAGGGAACCCGAAGACATTGAAGGCGACCTACAATGGGAAATAGAAAAGATTGTAAGAAGCGAAATACGCTCTTACAGGAAAAGGGTCCGTGGCCGGTATCAACAGATACGCGAGCTATGGTATTTTGTTAAATGGCAGGGCTGTTCCGAAGATGAGAACACTTGGGAACCTGCGACGGGAATGGACAATGCGAGAGAATTGGTGGATGAATTTCATCGCGATAATCCGGAAATGCCACGACGGGCAGAGGAAGGACGATGAAGATAAGGTTTTCCTGCCGTGGACAAGCAAACGCGGAAGGTTTTTTACCCTGCTTTCATCGGGTCCTTAAATGATTAATGTTTAAGGTTTATTATTTAATATTTAAAATTTTAATGTTTAATTTTTATATTTGTACCAAAGGGGCATTCGAGGCGAAGCCCTAGAGGAGGGAGCTCATGTTAGGAGTACCCGATTCCGATAGCCTAGGAGTACCTTAGGTAGGGTAACCTTACCCGAAATCGAGAATCTTAGTCTCCAACACCCCCCTCCGGCCCCCTTACGGGGCCCGCGCGTCATCATACACATCAACCTTAGTTGCGTCCTGTGACTATATGGTCACAGAATTAAAGGTGTCAGAATAACACCGTATACGTCGCTGCCGTCCGTCCGACCGAAAGCTGTTCGCAGGATATATAAGAGGGGACCTCTGGCAAGACCTGGGAAGTGGAACGAAGTCAATCCGTCAACTACTCAGGGAGTTACAAGGCTTCAAAGATATGACATCTTTGATACGGGCCGTAAGTAACGGGACGTTTTCGCACAAAGGTCATGAGATGAATGTTAGGAGGTTCGGGATAACGAACCAATGCATTCACATCCACCCTTCGACGATTAGAAAGAGTCTAGAGCTCCTGGAAACACTACCAAAGAAGCCAGCGAGCTTCGAGGAGTGTTACAACTATGATAAGAGGTGTACCGCAGTTGCGGGATTTACAACCAACACAACACGAAGGTCCACCCCCTCTACATAGAACAACCAGGAGTTGCCGACCGAGGGATTATGAGACTATTCAATAGAATGGCCTCTCCTCTATAAGAAGAGAGTCATTAGAATGAATTCTATCGGTTAGTTGTTGAGTTATCACAACTAGAAGTCAACGACTCCGGCATATCTGCATATGCAGTCTCGTATCAAGATTGATCCTCTTGGTAACGAAGAGAACTATTGGAGCCAACAGAGTTCGACTTGAGAACTCGGCTACAGGTCTATAGACTCTGAGGATCGGATAATTACTATTGGTGACAAGTATGTCTCCCGGGCAAGAAATAGTAATTACTGAAGATGGTGTGATGGTTCTCAGGGTCTCCCGGTGTTCGCACTATCATGGAGAACCCGACGTTGCGCATTAGATTTGAAGAGGTACATATTTTGTATGCTAGATAGATGTAGCCCGCGAACACTCAGACGCGGAATATAAATATCGAAGTGCCTCCCAAGCTTTAGACATTATCAAGCAACGGAGAAGAGACCTTAACAATATAATATTGTTCTTACGATTCTATTCTACTTTCTTGTACTCTTAGTAGTCATAAACGAAACGAGTTACTTTCGAGCCTTCCTAGACAAATCTCCGTCTATACGAAAGAATCCCGATTGGCCTAGACAACCGTAAGTCTATACCGGTTGTCTCCGCCTAACACGCACATATAGTATACTCACTGCACGAATCTGAGGGATTACCTCATGACCTAGTACGCGATAGACGATCAGCCCAATTCCGACTATGAATCAGATGCCGACCGCCTTAGCTGTCAACGGGACACAACTTACAATGATGTTGAACATGAGTTTTGAACCAGGATCTACCCATACGGTCGACGCGTCTGTTAGTCTGGTAAGGCGGCGTATTATCCAGGTACCGGAGAGGCCTATCGGAGAAGTGAGGGATTGTGGATGAATTCTGCAAGCTGTGCGAGGACCGTAGGTCCCATTTGCCAGCGCAAAGGATTTTAAACTTGCATCTAATCCAGACAAGCCAAAGTATCCATGACATTTATAACAAATACTTTCCAATGGCATTAGTAATTTGCAAAACAGTTCCTATAGCTCGATATATACACTCGAGAACCCCTAGCTCACTTGACTCGTATGGTCTGTATTTCAAATAGGTCGAAGGTAAAGTTGAGGATGGGGTGAGAACGTTACTTTCTTCTACCGCAAACTTCTAGACTGTTCGATATCTTTTCAGCAGAAAGAAATCTTACTAAGCCGATTTTGTTTAGGGCCCCGACGTGAATATGATTCCAGTGGACAGAGAGTATATGGGGAAATGTATATGCAAACTGGTGTGGGATATCCAGGTATAGAACCAATACCATATGAACCACTTTTGACGAAACCCAGCTAACGGATGGCAGAAAACACTGCCGCCTGGTTTGACCCTGGTTCCGATTATTGGATGTCCAATCAGACGCACCTCAGTAACTTTTCCTTGGTAACAAAAGGCATGGCCTGTGTATATCACAATTGAAATCTTCCGCCGACTAAGGTAACAAACCTGGCACGATAGCAGTCCAGCTGGTTGCGCTATTGCCTGTCCCGCTTAAAGCCCCACAGTCTCTTCTGCCAGTGAACTTAGAGACAAACAACACCGACCCGCTACAAGGGTATTCGACCTGCTATTCGAGCCATTACAGCAAGCTGTGCGCGGGTTGGTTTGTGCCAATGGACTGTACTGATGGCCAAGTACGGCATTGTATGCCCATCATTGTATCGTGGATTGCCGACCATATGGAAAACGTCACACTACATGGAGTAAAACCCAACACCTTCCTAAATGTGCGATATCCACGGATATGTTACGATCGAACGACCGGGAGAAGTATCCACTGCGAGACTATATGAAATAGGAGCGCCTAGAGTAAGAAAATCATTCTGGATTGGAGAGTCTTCGGCGGCTGACGTCCACATCACTTTTGATGCTGTCAGTGTCAAGATCGGTGGAAAATATTTTTCATGGGCTTCCTTGGTTTCCTTTAGCAATCTGCACCAGCCAGATTTGCTTCATACTGTTTATCTCGGAATATTCAAGCACATGATGGAATGGCTTCAAGCTTTCTTAAAAAACACGGACGATTAGACGCATTTGATGCAGCCGGAAAGCTTTGCCGCTGTACCCAGGATTTTTTGTACCCAAAAAGGCATACTCTAAGGTACACAGTGGCAGAAAAGGAGATGAGTAACTTGGGAATTGCCTTTTGGAGTTTCGCTGTCACCTTAACACATCCAGATAGTACGTAATAGCAAACCTTTTAAACACATGCACTCCACTGTATCAGGTCACTACTGGATTTCAGTTTGAGGGCAATACTGAAGCCACATGCCTGATACCCTTCATTATCTGGATCAGTATCTTGATGAGTTTCACACAACGAAGCATGTCTTCTTGGAGTTAGGGTGTCAAAACGGATACAGGCAAAGATTCATGACTAGAGTCAGGTGCTACGACATCGGAGGATGCTAGTAAATCCATCTCTCATCCAATTGAAAACAGCGCCATGTGGAAGAACAGCAACAGCAGGAGGAAGAACGACTAACGTATGGAATTGATCCAAGCGGAATCCCATTTCAACTTTCTAAGATGCATCTACTTGCTCACTTCTGTGATCATGTGTACCAGTTTGGTAACATTCTACAGTATTCTACTGAGTTTCGCGAGCAGGTACAAAAGGAACAAATCAAAGACGGATGACAACGTTCGAATAAAAATGATGCCTCAAGGCAGAGCCTTATAACTATGCACACCACCACTAATCAAATGGACTTTCTTTTGAACCTAGATGCCCTACGACATTGCAGAGTGATATTCCGCCAGACGTCATGGATCTTCTTGATAAAACAGGAACGAATATCTACGCCCATGTGTCGCAGGGTCCTCGAAGGACGTCGTCATAATGTGGCCGACCTTGGAGATCTTTGCAAGGTCTTGGGCATCTCAAACGAGGTTATGTGTGTCAAATTGGTTAGATATAGCCGGCAGAGCCGCTGCCCGTTAAGCACTGCCTTCCAGAGGATCCAGGCAATTGCAATTTCTAGCTGTTGAACAAATAACACAGCTTGAAATTTCCATTCCAGCATTCCAAGAAACAACGTCTACGATACCCACTGAGCACGTTGTACTGACACCGACCTCTTCCGAAACCAGACAAGTCGCAATGATTGGGTTTGGGTACAAACTGGTGGCAAACAGATGTATGGTGCACTGAATGGCCGTCTTCCTGGAAAACTCCAGGCACTCTTCAAACTCCGAGACTACCGATACCAAGATAGAGTATACAGACTGGCAAGTGTTCAATGTTTCATGTACTTAATTAACTCTGGACGGCCATTAGAATCACACGATCTGGTCACCGTACAGCTGCCAGTAAATTACAATGAGTGAAGGTTTACGATGGTGGACATTGGTACCATCGTCGGCATGGCGCATCTGATCCCTGAGGTTAGAACGGCAATGGCTCGTCAATAGCTGGATAGATTTACAG
>VBSK01000302.1:0-15820 GCA_006112555.1 Tuber indicum
AACAATGGGTGAACCTGGCTGACCTCCAACCGCCCAGCAAACCCATCACGCGAACACGACTTAATGTCGTGGACACACTGCTACGACGACGATGCCCGACCCACTACGGAGACAAGGTGGGGCGAACTGGTTCCCGCGGAACTCGGCAGAAGGACTTCGGGACGAGGTCAGGAGCAAGGGGGGGCAAAAAATCCAAGAAGGTCCGGTGGGTGGACCAGGAGACGGAGACGACGCCTACCCCCCGAACACAAAAACGACGCCAACCCCGGAACCGAAAACTCCCTCGAACACACCAACCTCTCCACGAGTCCCGAACTCCCACATCACCACAACACAACCGAGCCCGATACGATCGAATCACTCCAACAGCAAATCCAACGAATGCAGGAGACGATCGACGCGCACGAAATCGATGCCCCCCTATACCAAGGCAGACGAAGATGTGGGAGGCAAAGGGGAGACAGTTGGAGAGGGAGAAACGAGCGGTTGGCGAGGAAGTTGACGGCGGAGCAGGTCAAGGTGGGACTTGCGGAGCACGCAATGAAGAGGTTGCGGGAGCAATGAGGAGCCGGGAGGCCAAGTACCAGAGGCTTAAAAACTCTTGTTTGTACGAAGTAACCGGGGGGATCAGGAGGAGCGCTAATCTCATGTGGAGAGATGCGGGAAAGAGCGGGGAGTACGATTGGTTGGCCTAATGGGACTTAGGCCTAGGGAGAGGGGAGCTGTCACGATTCTAGATCGAACATAGTAGATTTCACTAGTTAGCTAGTAAGTTTCATTTGTTACGAAATTGGTTTATGAGTTTCCTTTGTTACGTAGTTGTTTTATGTTATGATTTATGTTTCACGCACTTGACCTATTCAGAGGTCATGTGATTTATGATGGGCTATGCAACGAGGCAGACTGCAGGCAGACTCGTTGAGGTTTATTGTTATATTTCACGCACGAGACTTATTTAGAAGTCACGGGGCTGCATAAGGAGGCTATGCAACGAGGCTGTGCGCAAGGCAGACTCGTTAGGTTTATGTTATGTTTTATGTTTATGTTTCACGCACATGATCTATTCAGAGGTCATGGGGCTGCGCAAGGGGGCTGCGCAAGGCAGACTGGCAAGGCAGACTGCCTTTGGTTTGATTTGTAAGCGGGTTGAGGGAAGGACTATATAAGGAGTCCTCGGAGGCGAGTTAGTTAGTTCTTCACGCAACCATCTAAGTTATTTTCCTACTTATTGTTTTAAGAACGAATTTACTTTATTCTATCTACCTCATGATAGTTACACGACTAGTAGAAGAGGAACGCCTACGACTACTAAGTGTAATAAGAGAAAAGGTAATAGTGTGAACGCACGCTATACCAGAACGACGAAGAAAAGTAATAGTGTGAACGCACACTATTAGTACGAAATATATAGTGTCATAGATACTATAAGAGAAGTATCGTTGCCTGTCGCGTGAACTGATATAGGAACAGGACCCCTTAACAGATACTCCATGACTAGTCCCCCACACCACCCATGCTCGCCAGTGAACCCAGCTACTCGTGTTCCCGCAAGAGGTGGCACCCGTTTCGGAATAGCGACCATAAACCCAAATGAAGTATAGTATCACCACAGGTACTTGGTGGCGATACGTTCCGATATCGATGATGGCAAAGGAGTACGTCAAACATGTACAACAAAATCAATATTCATCAAATATCTCAACTATGAGGGCATTACGTGATAGGTATGTGCTGCTCATAATCCAAAGAGATCCCTAATGTTAACGGTATACAAGACAGGATGACGTCGGCAAAAGTCTTTCGGAGTCCACCAGAGGAGCGATTGTTGCCCTCCATATTTGTGCCGATATGTCGTTTGACCGCATTGCCTCAGGTTTACAGCTTCACCGGGAAACTGTCGTAAAACCTATAGGCGGATTGAGGTAAGATCTACACTTTCTAGAGGCATTCAGACCAGGCTGAGAAAGTACTTTCCAAGTACCAAGCTTTGAGCAGGTTCACCATAAATGTTTTTAACTGGTGCTGAATGCCTCTATCCCTGCTCAACTTACTGGTACTAATAAATGCCCAAGTCATAGGAGCGCTCGGAAAGTCAGACGATTCAGCATTGCTCTCAGCAATTGACCTCGGTGACAAAAGCGACCAGAAGCCTGCTATCCCACGACGATATCCACGTGGAAGTGAGGTCTCAGAGAGACTTAAGAGTTGGCTACTCAGGATGAAGAACACGCCTTCGAACCTTCACACAGATTGCGTGCGAGGCAGGAGTTAAATGCTGACTCTGCTTTACAAAATTATGCACGAGGCATCACAACCTCTACCGTTACAAGCACGATACAAGCCCCCTCTCGATGCCTCGGTAAACTAAAGAGGTTAAACTCGTCAACTGGGCTTTAGCCCAGCCAATTGAGTCATTTGTGTATAGTGACGAGATGATATGGAGGTTGGAGCACCCCGGGACACAAAAGAATTACACGTGAAAAGGGCCAAGATCATATGTAATGCCAGTTCATGAAAGAAGAAGGGGAATGGCTTTAGCATTATGGTCTCAGCGAGTATCTCGTTAGGATATAAGGGTCCAATCTGACTTGGGTTAAGGAAACAACAGCAGAGCGCCAGAAAACGCAGAGGAGTACAACAAGAAAACGCAGCGAAAGCTCAACGAGTAGCGGAGAGACAGCAAAGGGCAACAATAGCAGGGACTGAGGAGTTCGAATATCTCCAAGCTCTGAACCGAAATATCGACTTCTTCATGCCAATCGTGGCCCTATGGAACCGCGCCGACTACACCGTCGACCTTACGGGAGTTCGGAGAGGAAACACGCAAAACCGGCGTACTGGTGGCGGGATGGATGGTTCATCTTCGAAGCTATCTTACATGACGTCTCTATCCCTTTATTGAAAGAATTCAACAGGAGACAGGTCGGATGTGCTGGCTGTTGATATAATGCTAGGAAATCATATGACAGCAGCTCGGATGGATATGAAGCACATGAGCGGGGTATTCACCGGATACCTCTGGCCTCCAAATTCCCCAGACCTAAACGAAATTGAACCTGCTGGAATTACTTTAAAGACTCAATGGCGCAGTAAATTTATGGAAGTAGTGAGGAGACTAAAGATCGGGTACGGGAGCATTGGAAATTGAATGGGAGCGCATGCCTCAGGAACTAATTGATCGTTTTTGTATGAATTTTCACATGAATTTGCTACAAGTTCAAGCATGTGGAGGAGATAATAGATTTAATGCATGATTCTGTTTGTACTTGTATAAATGATTGCTACTTACTTTCTGTATCAGCTGCCAGTCAATCACCGTGATACAACTTATACTCGAGTAGAGGGGTGGCAACTCGAAGGACTATACCACATACAGATCAATGGAGTACATTCGAAACGGGTGCCAAACTATTGGCGAGAGACACGAAATAGGACCGGTGGCATACTCCGAAGATTGCGAGTAGAATTGATCCGAAGCCGAGGCCTACTGCCCATTTAATATATGTATCGAGACGCTCTATGGATCAGTCAAGACGCTCCTGAGATTTGCGGGTACTGTCTCGGGTTTGGGATAGGGATTGGGATAGACCGCAGTAGTAGCATTGGCGCTAGCAATATCCTAGTATATCAGTTAGGTTTGTGACCAAGTAAATGTGAATTTTGAGCTCCTGCCGCTTCAAGTTTGCAAATTTTTGCTGAAATGGTATCCGGCTCAGGCAATTTGCTTGTTCCTCCAGTAGCGGTATCAGCTGCTGAATTCTGTCTCTGAATTTCACATTAGAATAACTATCAAAGCAGCGGGAATAGTGGCAAACATGCCTGAAAAGAAACCCGGAAATGACGAATCCTTGGACCAGATGATGGGCGCGCAAACCGAGTAGCGCGGAGAAGAAGTCTTGCAGACATACTGATAGCTTTTATTGAGTATGGGTTGAGTTCGACGTGATTGGTGGCTAGATCGTTGAGTGATAGAGGAAGGCTTAGATAGCACAATAATGTGATACAGCGCTGGGTAGGCTATATATATGCATGCCCATTCTGTGACACCTGTTTTTCGAATTGGCCCGAGCTTTGCTTGATGGACATGAGTTTTGATATCCTCAATTTTACGCTAAAAAAAACCGAAAGGGAACTTGAGTATCATACGGGTACGATACGATACTACACGTTGGCAAGATGCAACTCGCGACCTCAAGCGTTGGGGTTTGCGCCGATAGGCATTGTCCCGTCCACGGCAGTGTTTGCTCAGCGAATCTTTTTGCAATTTTGCATGCGAACACCCCCCCCCTGTCCACCTCCGGCGGGAGTCTGCTCTCGGGAGACACAGATGAAAGGTTAATGTTGGAATTTGGCCTTAGTACTGTACAGCGAGCTTCTGAGATAATAAAGGCAATAAGGGCTTTTTTGGAAGGCAATGACGATACGTAGCGGCGCATCACCCAAGACCTCGAACATATACACTTGCTCCGGTAGGCTGATAGGGACACGATCGGTATCCGGAGGGAAAGCACACGGCGGATGGAGACTGAGGAGCAGGAGTGCTATGGGCGCATTCGTTCAAGGAGCCGAGATGGATGGCTTAAATTAGGTAATGGAACCAATGAGCGCTCACGCGCAAACCATGCATGCCCGCTATTGGGGTCACCTCTAGCACACGGATCTTACGCGCACTGTAGTGTTCACTATGTGCTCCTTTCTCATTGGAATTGTTTACATGTAAAATTTCCCTTTCTCCCTGGTTGTGTTGGCTTGCCATCGCCGGGCGCGCTTCACACTCAAGATCTATTTCCATGCGGGGGTCGTCGGTGCTGCTCGGGATGCTCAGATACGCAGGGCATTGCTTCTCTTGTTTAGATGTAGGTTTCGCTTGTTTGGATGGGGGGTTCGGAGATGCGCTCTGGATTAACGCATTCATCAGAGGAAATGATGTATCTGCCGCAAGTATTCCCTTCTGAGCGAGCGGAGCGGAGCAGATGCTATGAACGGTTCGAGTCTTCACGAGGATTGTCTTGCCCCTGTTAGCTTGATTGATAACTTATTATTATACTGGTTCCGCTTGAGAGTACGCAGAGGAAAGGGAGACATACGTGGAAGAGAGAGGTTATGTATAATAACAGGTTAAACCTGAAGAATAGGAGGATCCCTTCGCCATGATTCATATATACCCCTATCTTTACCGTTTAGTTAGTTAATCAAGTCAAGCGATGGCAGGAATAGAGAATTGGATGATAGCGAGTAATCTACCCCACTTTTCACAAAAATTGTGCGCTGGTGATTGGAGTCTCGGTTCCGTTGCGTTAGTAATCATTGCCTCGTCCCATTTTCTTGCCGTTTCATTCCGTCTCTGTTTCACAAGCTGGCACTGGTTAGAATTTCCACAAGCAATGGGATTCATGCATCGGATAATGAGGAACTAGGGTATCATAGCACCGAGGAGGATTCCTCTATTCGAGAGGGTAGCCGTTCTAATTTTCAGTGGCATGCAAATACCTCATAAATCTGTAGGTAGCCGTTGCCCATGCTCGAAATCTCGACCCGAGTATTGTATCATAGCAGACTTGAAGATAATAGGAATATGTACCACCGGGAGAAAAACAGACTGGTAAGAGAGGAGAAAATTGTATACTTTGATAGATAGAGTGAAATTCAAATTCTGGGTCGTTCACAAAGGCAGAAGATTGAAGTTCTGGTTCACATATCATTTCTAATTACATGATCAGGTTCTCCTTAATAGGATCTGTTTCCTCCAATATCAAGTCCATGTGAGTGAAAATCCTCACCGCCCGGAAAGGGGGAGAAATATTTTCTCCCACTAGAAGTAAAAGTTTTACCGGTAATAGGTAGTGAGATTCGAATGAATGAATGAAACAATAGCCCGGAGATATTCTGATCTCCTAACTTCACAATCATGAAACAAGCCAAGAGACATATCAAGAGTTTGGAAGATAACTGGGATGGCGGGGACCAAGAATCCAACAGTATTTTCAGCCAAGTCTCTGATATCCGTTAATTTCACTTCTCTCTTGCTTTTTCTTCTTCGAATTCTGCCTTCAGTTCAGCCTAGTGTGCTAGGTGCTAGGGATGTTGGTTGTGATTCGCCGGTGGTTGGCGATAGTGCCGAAGCAAGAGACCAGATTAGATGCACCCGCAGAGGCCTAGATCACACTAGCCTTTTTAGAACCTGTTCGGCATGAACAAGCATGATATTTATCTATACCCCTCTTACATTCCACAAGATGAGAGTACTGTTATACGATAAAAGAATTCTGTGTGATAGTACACATTTTCTATTTTATTTTTATTTTTAAAAAAAGATACGTGCTGGAAGGGGGTGTTTGGTTGCACCATTATGATTTGAAATCGCGGTTGAAGATTGTGTCTTGGCAACCGTTCCCCAAATTATCGCTACTATTAATCTTCTGCCTGCTTGGATCCGCAGGTAAGAATCTAAGTTAAAGTTGCCAAGACGGAATCTCAAACGGGGAGTTCAAATCACAATCACTTAGGCGAACACCCCATAACTTAACATAGTACTGTGTTCATACTGTACGAAGGGGGTCGGGGGAGGTACAAGTGCTCGAGTATTCGTGACATTCTGAAGACCCCGCAAAACTAATATAAAAATGCCACAAAAAATATGCCGAAATATCAGAAATACTACCGGTGTGGTACTTGTATTCTGGTACGCCGAACAGGGCCTTCTTTTAGGATACAAACTGGAACTATTATATCACCAACCACGCATAGGAAAATATAGCTCCCCCTTTACTCATCCTCCGCCACCCCCACATATGTATTCACCGTAGGGCACATGAAAATTCCATCATTCCATCTCATCGAATAGGCGATTCGTCGATTAGAGAGGTCAACAGATAGAACCACTAGGGACTAGGAAGTCCAACGGGGGGGGGGTGTTCCCAACTTTCCACAAAGTTGTGCACCAGTGATTGGACTCGCGTTTGTTGCGTTACTGATCGTAGTTTTATTCCGACTGAGTTTCATTCCATCATGGCTTCACGTGTCGCCGCTGTTTAAAATTCCCGTAAGCAACGGGATTTCTACATCAAACAATGAGGATCTGGAGTAGCACTGAGAGCTCCTCTCTTCACGCGGGAGGCAGTTCTAGTGCTCACGCCATAAATCTGTAGGCAGCCGTTGCCCATGACCTAAATCTCTATCCAAGTATGTTCAGTACTAGCACCGCACTCGAGGATAATAATATATGGCAGCGCATAACCAATCTTGCCAATTCACTCACTCACAGATCATTACTCTACGGGCATGTCCGGCTTCAATCCGCGCTCATATGCACAACACTGGCGAGTACTCAGCAATCACACAGAGTCCCGAACGGAGTCGTTACCACATTTCTGCTTCCTCCGGATTGTGGATTGCTCTTGAAGTTGTCCCCATTCGAGGCAGTGGGGGCAAGGTCCTAAAAATTAATTCCTAAGAAGAAGGTATGCCCAAAAATTCAAACATTGAGATTCCTACCCAGCTCTTTTATCCCATTCGTTTGCGTATAGTTTTTGGAACCCTTATGGGGGAGGCTGCGAGAAAGAGAGATCACTCATATCATCTTTCCATCTGCACCACTCCCCATCTCACACTTCTATTCCTTGCCATCGCCCACGGGCCCGCCACCCGAGCCAATGATTGCCGCGCCGAGGTATGGTATCACTATTATGGACGGACTACTAAGGGCCTGCTTAGCAATACCGCAACTGTTCCTTTCTATGACCATTTCTCGCATAAAAACTCTCGTTCTGATAGATTATAGACACCCGCCACCGTGGAGTAGAGTAAAGTACAGTGCTAGGAATTCACTCTTCCAACTCTATCCCCACACTCTCGACCCCGGTTGGGAGCCCGGACCCGGACCTATGGTAACTTGGCGACCCAAACTTTTCTTTCGAGCATGGTACGGAAAACAAAGCCTTATTCCCAGCCATCGCGTAACCGCACCCAAAACCCTTACCGCGGACTCCCAATCCGAATCATTCGGGATTTGGGAGTTATGATAGCACTTCCCCGTTGGACGAATCATGAATTATTATCTGGTGAGGAAAAAACTAGGGTTTGCGACGGTGCGGTATTACAATACTACCTTGCTGTTCGATCGCTAGCTTTCGTCGGGCGTATGATCTAGTAATAGGATGAAAGGGGATGAATAGTTTTCTTCGAAATTTAATGAAAGAGTGATTGAATGATTTTATTTTGGTAGTGCCGATGATCAAGGGCTGCTATTCGTACTCTACTCGTACAACGTTTAATGATGCTTATGGGATGGCGCGGGGTAGTGTGGGGGGGGGGGGTTGGTTAAATGATGCTTGTAGAGCTGTTGCCGGGAGGTTTTCGGATTTACGATACGCTTGGCTTGAGCACCCCGGTATAAGTGACTTGGTAGGCTGCCTTTGCCGGTGCGGGGAGAGGCGGAGTTCTGCCCGGTTCGGGGGTGGGTTAAAATATGAATACCAAGACTTTGTACTCGAGTATCCATAGTCAGGTGCTGTGGCGAAGACAAGGCGGATTACTAGTACGAAGCACTTCGTACGAGTACTCGGGGGTTAGAATAAAGGTAATCCAGGCGAACTGATTCTCACCGGCCCCCAGGTCATTCAGCCAATGAAAGAGTTTCTGGGTCGGAATTTTTTGCATTCGTCCGAAGCGTTATTGGGCAAAGATTGGTCCTTTCCATGGTTACACTCACCAAATTTTGATCAGTTAAACTCCTGTTCGCCTCACTTATGATTAGACTACCCCCTAAATATTGTACAAGTACTTGTACCAGCACTCCAAAGTTCCCGGATTACTAAGTACCGTACTCGTAGTTGGTGTATTCTCTCCGGGTAAGCTTGAGAGGGAACTTATCTTACCAGTATTGGAATATCGGAAGTTTTTACCCGTATCGCTGGTGGGCAATTCTCTTCGTCATGATGGCAGAGTGGGGTGGATAGTGTCCAACAGTACTGGTAGAGATTTTGCAAAGGAACATGTTGTTATACTCGAGTAGAGTGCTGAAATGTACCCCCCCTCGGCGGAGTTGAAGTTGGACACATTCTATGGGAATTGTCACCCTAGGTGTCCAACCTCAAGTCGGCCGCGGGAGACCGGTACTAGTACTTTCCCACCCTAGGTTGCCTCAGCTTCCCTCCTTATCATACCCGAGTCGAACCCTTCCATCGGAAATAAGCGATCGCCATGCCAGCCACAACCGTCCAACCGTCCCCCGTCCCACTTCGACTCGCCAAACACGGTATCATACTTGAGCACAGTAATTACGGTACTGCATGAGATAGCCGAAGCGCCCGTCTTGGCAACCATTTGTTCAACTCGAGTAAAAGTATAAAATTTCCACTGATACAGTAAGTAACAAGTAAGGCTATCTATCTATCCCCTGCGGCCCTTTTTGTATGATACATACAGCACTGTGTAGTGGTGACATCAGTCCTGCGACCTGCTCGTCCTATACGAGGAGAGGAGACCCCCCCACAACCACCAACTCCCAAAGCTAACTTACCTTCCGGATATAAAATTCCCGACGCAGACAACCGGATGATCCCTTCAACTCCTTCTGCGTGTTACACACCGGCATGCCTGAGCGCGAGGCGTGCGTGCGAGGCATAATTGAATGAAAAAGTGGGGGAAAGGAAGAAATGGGTTGTGAAAATTAAAATATTATATGAAAATAGTAAGAAGACAAGATAGCAAGGGTAAGCTACAAGTATACACATATGGTGCTTTGAGCTGTGGTGCTGTACCGGTAGAAAGAAAGTACACACCCTGGGGTAGGGCATGGTATGCTGCGTGAGTGCTGTGGGGACAGTACGCATCCTCAACCCCGGCAATCTCCCCGGATATAAAATAAAACGTCTATCTCCCCCCGCCTTTTCCAAAACCCTCACTTCCTCTCTCCTGCCTCAGGCCACAACGCAGATCTCCACCATGGCAGAATACAGTGCCAAAACCGCGTCACTAGAGGGTAAAGACAGGAACGGAGATTACTTCGAAGAAGCAGATCCAGACTCAGGATTAAGCGATGCCGAGAGGAAAGCTATTGTTCGCTTTTCCCGATCCTATATGAATGTGACTTTGCGAGGATGCTGACGCGTGATGAGCGGTGACGGTGAATAGGATAAAAAACTCGTTCGGAAGTTGGACATGAGGCTTATTCCCTGGTTATGTCTTCTGTACCTGGCATCATTTTTGGACCGTGGGATGCCCATCCATCCAATCGTAGTGAGTTAGGTTGACTAAAGAGGAGGCTTTTAAGGAACCAATATTGGCAACGCCAAAATCGAAGGACTTGTCGACGATCTTGGAATGACGAGCGGGCAGTATAATGCCTGTCTTACCATTTTTTTTGTGTCGTACGCTGTGTGTACCCGTGGGCTGTGCTACCGAGTGAGGCTTAGCATAAGGCTGACTTAGGGGGATCGGGGGGGGAAAGCTCTTCGAACCAATCTCGAATATCTTGTTGAAGAGAATGAGGCCGAGAATCTATATCCCATTGATTATGGTGCTCTGGGGGATTTGTATGACTTTCATGGGGTTTTGCCGTAATTTTTCGGAGATGATGGCTGCTAGATGGTTTGTTCCCCGATATGAGAACTCGTACCCCTTCCTTCTTTTTTTCCCCCAAGGCAGAGCTGGAGTTGACAGTTTTTGGTGTCATATTATGATAGGTTTTTGGGATTGACTGAGGCTGTAAGTTTTTGTTACCTGTCTGATTACATGTCACTAAGTGTCACTTATCTTACGGCTTTTTGGCTGGATTAGGGACTTTTCCCGTGAGTTTCCTTCATCAACTTCAATTGGTTCACAGTTGCTAAGCATTGTGTGGTAGAGGAGTTAACTACTACCTATCTTGCTGGTATAAACGCCGAGAATTTGGTATCCGTGCCGCAATCTTCGTATGTGTTTTCACAAATTCCTTTATGTACATTACCCCGCCGCTAATAGTCCCAGTTCTCTGCTGCCGCCGTCTCCGGATCCTTCGGCGGTCTCCTCGCAGCCGCTATATCTAAAATGGACGGAGTAGGCGGTAAGCGCGGTTGGGCCTGGATCTTCGTAACTTCTCCCTCCCCCCTTCCCCCCTCCCTCATCCTCCTCCCTTGCTAACCCCCCCCAACAGATCCTCGAAGGTCTCGCAACATTCCTCATAGGGATGATTTCCTTCTGGGTAGTAGTGGATTTCCCGGACGACGCCAAATTTCTCTCTCCCGAAGACCGCGCGAGGGTCCTCCGCCGTCTCCGTGACGATCAACAATCCTCAGCAGAACACGAAGATTTCAAAACGTTCTATCTCTGGCAATCCCTCAAAGATTGGAAAACCTACACGGGGATGCTGATATATATGGGCGTCGATGGAGCCCTCTACGCATTCAGTCTTTTCTTACCTTCCATTATCAAAGAGATGGGGTACTCAGCCACGCGTGCACAGCTGCTCAGCGTTCCGCCGTATGCTGCCGCTTGCATTTTGACTATTCTGGTTGGTTGGCGGGCTGATAGGAGTAACCGTCGTGGGGTGTTTAATATCGCTACTTCACTGCTGGGTGTTGCGGGGTTCAGCATTCTCCTGGGGTCGAATTCCGCCGCGCTGAGTTACGTCGCTGTTTTCTTGGGTGCCCTCGGGATTTACCCCTGTATTCCGAATACAATTACCTGGGTGTCGAATAACGTCGAAGGGGTGTATAAACGTGGGGTTACGCTGGGTTTCGTGATTGGCTGGGGAAATTTGAATGGGGTTATGAGTAGTAACGTTTATAGACAGGTTGACGCACCGCGTTACAGGCTCGGTCATGGGATAGTGTTGGGCTATCTTGCGATTGGGTTGCTGGGTGGGAGCGTGCTGAACTGGGTGCTGTTGAGGAGGGAGAACGAGAGGCGGAGGAACGGGGAGAGGGATGCTTGGGTACAAGGCCTTAATAGGAAGGAGGTAGAGTATCTAGGGGATCAGAGACCAGACTTTTTGTATACACTGTAGACCTAAGGGGGTAGGATATTGCGGTGAGATATGGGTTATCTTTCATTATTGGTCATTGGGAGTAGAGTCGGTGCGCTGGAGCAACCCTGCCATGTTTCACGAGTGAGAGTGACGTCAATTAATCTATTGCACACGACAGAAGCAGTGGAATATATGCGCTCTAGAACAGCACGCGTATTGGCACGTCGAGAGTGGCTTGTTGTGCACTTGGCTGATGAGATGCACGAACAATGCTAGTGCTTTGTTCCTCTCCCAAGAATCTCACCCAAGCCCCTCCACATAATAATATATTACCATTGTGAACTAATTTCTAAATATAAGCAGCAACCCCCCGGTACTCGTAGGGTATTGTCTGCGAGCTGTGAGGTCCTTACTCCATGGAGCCTCCTGTCCTTGTATGCCTGGCATGAACACTCCTGTACTTGAACTGGAAGCTGGTCTTCTTAGTTAGACAAGCTCAACCACTCCTCAACAACAACCATTTAGATAGCGGTGCGTGTCTATCTAAATCAGGTTCAGCTTCAACCTTTTGCTTCTCTGTGTTGTCTATTTACTACGATTGGATTCCAAGTCAACTTTCCTTCCTCTATTCATCGGTTTATTGGTCAGATCGCAGAGCAATAGTAGCCACAAGGTGCATGCTTGGTCGAACACACCGTTCAATTAAGGGACAAAAGATAAAACCTCCCACACTGGTATCGGTGGTTGCTAAAATGCGTTAATGAAATTAGTTAGGAGGAAAACTTGACTTGAGCAAATTTTCACTTTGATGTGTGGTAGTATCTTACGGGCGCGAGTTGTGTGATTGGTTGGCCAAGCGAGCTGAGGAGTCTCTGTCTTCCAGTAGACTACCCTGAAATGGCTGCAAGCCCTCTGAGGCGAGTCTCACAGAGCGCTCATCGATTCGTTGGGCTGTGTCAGTGGGCAACAAGGTTTTGCTATAAGCCCCACTTTTCCTCTACTCCTAGGAATTCCGTCAATCAACATCTTGTCTTCTCCAGCATTGCGGGAAAATGTCTAGAGCTTTTCCAATAACAATAGCTCCTTCAACATCAGTAGCTCGTTCAATGTGACGACGACTAACAACTATAGCATTGCCGATGATGATAGGTCTAAAATCCTGGACTGGCTGTCCCCCCTAGAGCCACGGGCACGACATCAAGACATTGAAGCCCGGCGGGTGGACGGAGTGGGAGACTGGGTCCTTCAAACCAAGGAATTCACAAGATGGTATAATGGTTGTGGAAATGATGAATCTGATCGTGCGATCTTATTCTGCTACGGCGATCCGGGGGTCGGCAAGAGTCACCTCACGTGAGTTGATTAATGAGGCAAAATCAGAGAATGGTACGAGTATTCACTTACAAGTTACGGTGCTAGCTCCCTGGTGATAGAAACTCTATGTGAGCGGCGCAGAAACCAAAACATAGTTGTGACTGGTTTCTATTTTGACTTCGCTGCCCGGGAGGTGCAGTCCCCAGCGAATATGCTGGGCTCCCTCCTGAAACAGCTTCTGGGTGGGCTGAAATCGTTTCCGGAAGAGATAGTGCAAGAATTTCACGACCAGAAGAAAAACTTGGGCGGTCGAGGGCTGCAACTTCCTAAAATTGTTCATCTCTTTCAGAGTATTTCATCCACACAGCACAACTTCATCTGCATTGATGCTATCGACGAATGCGTGCCAGCGCATCGACTCGAGGTTCTTAGCTCACTAGGCCGACTTCTCCGGACGTCACCAAACACTCGAATATTCATGACTGGGAGGTCGCATATCCGGGATGAAATTGAGAGACCACTTGGTCTCATTGTAGCTAGCCTATCGATAAAGCCTACCCAAGACGATATCATTACGTATCTACAGGCGAGGTTGAGCAAGGATACAACCCCCGAGGTAATGGATAGCAGGCTAAGGGCAGAAATTATAAAGAGCATACCCGAAACGAACCCAGAAACGTATGTAGGGTCTGGGGCACCGTGAAAGTCACCTTGAATGATTCGCTGAGAGATATAAATCTAGATTTTTACTGGTTTCGCTCCATATTGAGGCAATCCTGCGGGAAACAACCATATCCCGGAGGCGAAGGAGACTCGAGGCAATGACAGATGGCTTGGGGTTGGATGATGCATATCGCGCAACTCTGGAAAGGATAAACGCACAAGGCGAAGAGAAGGCAAAACTTGCGATGGCTACATTAATGTGGATTTGTCACTCAGAACGGCCATTGGAGGTGGGTGAGTTGTGCCATGCGCTTGCAGTAGAGATAGGATCAAAGGATTTCGACCCCGACAATGTTCCTTTAATAAATACATTGCTGTCCTGCTGTCAAGGGTTGATCGCGGTAGACAGGGAAGCATCTATTGTGCGGTTAATCCACTTTACTCTCCAAGAGTACCTCTCTGCTCATCCGGACCTATTTCCTAGGGCTCACTCAGAAATGTCAGAAGTTTGTTTGACCTATCTAAGCTCGCACCAAGTCAAGGACCTTTCGCCAAAGTCCATCAATAACCACCAGAGCACACCTTTCCTCGAATATTCCTCGAGATATTGGGGAACTCATGCGAAAAAGGAACTCTCGGATAACGGGAAGCATCTCGCGCTGGAGCTTCTAGACCAGTACGAAAATCACATAGCCGCCGAATCACTTTTCCAGCAAGTAGAGCATCAAAACCTTTCCGGTAATACCGTTGCTCCATCGCTATTCACTGCACTGCACTGCGCATGCTTCTTCGGGATTGATGAGGTTGTGAAGGCTTTGATCGAGAGGAAGGATTATGATATCAACCAAACAGATCGCGTGGGAGCCACACCGCTCAGATGGGCCGCTCGTAATGGGCATGAAATGGTAGTGAAGCTACTACTAGGTCGCAAAGATGTTATCCCCGACAGGCCAGACGACGAAGGCAGAACACCACTCCTCTGGGCTGGTTACAATGGACATAAAGGGGTGGTGGAACTACTAGTAGGGCGGGAAGATGTTGTCCCTGATAGACCAGACAACAAAGGCAGAACAGCTTTCTCCTATGCTGGTGGGCGGGGACATGAAGCGGTGGTAAAGCTACTGTTGGGGCGAGAAGATGTCATCCCCGACACACCAGACAATAAAGGCACCCACACCTTTCTCCCATGCTGCCGGGCGGGGACATGAAGGGGTGGTGAGGCTACTACTGGGGCGGAGCGGGTTCATCCCGGACATGCTAAACAAAAAGGGTAGAACACCTCTCTCCTATGCGGCTGGATGGGGACATGAAGGGGTGGTGAAACTACTACTAGGGCGGGAAGGTGTCATCCTCAATAGACCAGACAATGATGGCAGAACACCATTCCTCTATGCTGCCGGGCGGGGACATGAAGGGGTGGTGAAACTACTATTGGGACGGGAAGATGTTATTCCCGACATGCCAGACAACAAAGACAGGACACCATTCTCGCATGCTGCTGGGTGGGGACGCGAAGGAGTGGTGAAGCTACTGCTGGGGCGGAAAGATGTCAACCCCGACAAGCCAAACAAGGAGGGCAGAACACCCTTCTCCTATGCTGCTGGGCGGGGACATGAAGGGGGTGGCGAAACTACTGCTAGGACGGGAAAATGTCATTCCTGATAGGCCAGACTACGAAGGCAGATCACCCTTCTCCTATGCTGCCGGGCGGGACATGAAGCGATGGTAGAACTATTGCTGGGACGGAAGGATACCAACCCCGACAGGTTAGACAACAGGGACAGGACACCTTTTCTCCTATGCTGCACGGTGGGGACGTGAAGGAGTAGTGAAGCTACTATTGGGACGGGAAGACGTCAGCCCTGACTACGAGACAACAAAGGGAGAACACCTCTC